>ML375890.1:0-36534 GCA_005239525.1 Nicotiana knightiana
ACTCGGAATTGGGCGAAACTGGGGACCCCTGGCGTTTGGGCTCTAACGCTCCCCTAACGCCAGAGGGGGGGGGGCTGGAGTTATGGCCCTAACGCCCCCCTAACGCCAGGGGGGGCCAGGCCTTATGGGGTAAACTCTCCCCTAACTCCAGGGGGGGCCAGGCCTTATGGGGCAAACGCCCGGCTATCGCCCGGGCGTCCCTTTTTGCGTATTTTTGACGTATTTGCATCCCTTTAGCTCCGTTTCCATTTCCAATTCACTTAAACATGAAATAAACTCCATTAAGCATATAACAAGTGTAATTTTATCATTAATGCTCATAAAATGTAAGGTATATCACATGCTAAACCATGCAATTTAGTCTCGCATCAGTGTTAAACAGTGATTTCAGATAACTCCAGAGAAGTTCTTAGCACGTTCGAGGACGAAGGTCTATTTAAGTGGGGGAGAATGTAACGACCCGACCGGTCGTTTTGAACTCCAGCGCGTCGTTCAGCGGTTTGAGGCCGTGAGCAGCTTCGTTTCAGGTATTATGACTTGTAGGTGTGGTCGGAATTGAATTTCGAGAAGTTAAGAGTTGGTTTGGAAAGAAAATTCCCATTTCAGAAGCCTTAAGTTGGAAGAATCAACTAAGATTGGAATTTTGAGTAAACGACCTCCGAATCAGGATTTGAAGGTTCCAACAGGTTCGTACGATGATTTCGGACTTGGGCGTATGTCCGGATCGGGTTTTGGATAACCCGGGAGCGTTTCGCGTATATTGTGGAAGTAAGCATTTTTGAATAAATTTCCTAAGTTTGGCTTGAAGCGCATTTCAGTGATGTGCATGTCCGTTTGGGATTCCGAGTCTGGGAATAGCTTCCTAAGGGGCGAAGGCCTTGATGAGCTTGTCCATTCGTTCATTCACAATCTTTTGATCAATGATCATCTGTTCTCTTTGTCAACGTTGGGACTTGGAAAGAGGTGATTCTATTTATTTTTTGGAAATCAACAATGTCAAGAAGTTCCTCCATTTTTCAGCAATATCAGAGTCAACACTCTGCCTAATAACACTTTCTGAGATTTCAGAGTCTTCTACCTCTCCAAACCCGATAAGTCAACCTTTTGCTTATGTAAGGAACTGGGTTACTCACTCACACAACCCTTTCTTTCCCTGAGCGTCCATATCTCCCTCTTCTTCTTCTCAATTTGTTCACCCTTATCATCTGCTGCATCTTTCTCAGCCAACTTTCTTTTCTCAAAAAAAAAAAACAATTTCACAAGTGAAGATTTTTCCACTTCATTCTGTCTTCCACAATCACCACATCATCAAGTCACATCAATCAACCTACTTTTCATCAACCCTTTTCACTGGATCAAAAGTTCGTTTAAACACAGAACTCAAAAAGAAAAAGATCATCATTAGAATTAACATCCTGAGAAGGATTTGAGGCACCATGTACGTCATTCAGATCCCCTTTTTCAGCACATTCATCGATTCCTCCATCCTTCAACGCTTCTACAAATCCATCAACAATTTCATCCTTACTCTCTAGAGTATTAGATATCTCTCTTTTTTTCCAGCTAAAGTACCATCAAAATCTATCAAAGACTTATTGGGTTTCGATTCAGATGGAGTTAGGATTTTGGGAGGTGACAGAGTTGGGTTCACTTCTGGAATATTTTAAGAGAAGGATTCTTTTTTAGATAAGGTTGATTTAGTTTTGAAGTAAAGAATCGGTTTTGGTTTGTTGTGAGAGAAGGAAATGGTTTTTCGGGGCAACAGGTCAGTTCAGAAAAGGTTTAACATTTTGGACTTCAAAAATTTGGAGAGGGATGGGAATAAATTAATGACATTATACTTCAGCAGTTTAAAAAGGCATATAAGTATTGAATAGACTACTAACCTGAGTCACAAGAACCATGTTCCTTGACGATTTTTGAAAATTTGTGCAAAAACTCCTAGAAGGGCAATGTCACTCTTACTTGTTTTGTCCTGAAACTGTCATGTATGTATACCAGTAACAATATATATTTTAGTTAGATGTCGCCAAAAAATACTTTTTAGCAATGTACCTTTCCTTCTTAACATAGCCAATCATCGAGGGACCAGGTCCTTAGTTAAGCTTAATCAATCCAACTTTAGACGATTTCTTCAAAGTGTTCACTGCTTAGGGCCTTGGTGAAGATGTCTGCTACCTGGTCCTCCATCTTCCAGAACGTCATACAAATCAGAACCTTTTCAACTTTATCCCTCAAAAAGTGATGTCGCACATCAATGTGCTTTGTTCTCTTGTGTTGTACCGGGTTCAAGCTGTAAATACACCAAAGTCTTCAAGATGTTTTGATCTGTAGTAGTTGAGTAAAACAAGAAGCATCAACCACGTATTCAGCTTCAGTAGTAGAAAGATCCACATGGTTTGTTTCTTTGTACCCCATGAGATTAAGCATGACCCCTGAAAATGTGTCGTTCCAGATGTGCTCTTTCTATCCACTAGATATCAACATAATCAGCATCAACATATCCAACCAAGTCAAAAATATCTCCTGAAAAGTAGACGAGGACCATGTCCTGCGTTCCCTTAGGATACCTCAAAATTCCCTTGGCAGCCTTCAAGTGAGAGTCTTTTGGGATAGGTTTCAAAAATTGTTCTGTCTGAAGGCCTAGGGACCAGGTGCCACACTTGGTTCCTCTCAACTAATGGAGTTCTTCTTGCATAGCAGCTATGCAGTTAGCATTTTTCAATGCTTCTTTGATGTTCTTAGGCTCTATTTGAGACAAGAACGCTGAGAGGGAAACCATGTTCCTTGCCTTAGAACTAGGTTGAATACTAGAGTCTAAGGGTGTGATTACATTTTGAAGGGATGTGAACTCTTTTACTTTCAGTTGGATACTTGAACTTCAGAATTTGAAGGACAAGGTTCCTCCATACATGAATCATCATTGACATCAACAGAATCATGACTTCCACTCTTTTGTTCTGCATCATGAGTACCTAATGCAGCATCAACAACCCTAGGTTCAGCTTCAGTCGAGGTGATAGAGGGACCAGGTTCTTATGTGCCTTTTGAAGATTCTGCTGCATCTCCTTAATCACTTTGCATGACTTGACTCATCAAGTCAGTCTTTCCATTTGCAATATCTATAGCTTCATCAGGAGCATTTGTAAATTCTCCATCTTCATCTTCTTTGTTATGTGACCATTTTCCACCATTGTTGAGAATAAAACATTTTGCATCCAAAGGCTCCTGGGTAAGTCAGCGTTTGTTTCTCCCATTGAGCAATTCATAGAGAGACTTCTCGAGAAGGGACCTGATCATGCATTTGTTAACCAAGTAGCCAATAGTGTTGAATGCTTCGCCCATGAACCAGGTCCTCCATAATCGATTTGTTCAGAACAAATAAAAGCTCACATGCCCCAGTCGTCTGTGCCATAACTCTACATCATCATCAATGACACTTAAGCATGTTATATCACTGCCATTCAGTGAATCAAGGTCTGCAACATATATATTCTTGAATCTCTTGGGTATAAATACCATTTCACCAGTTTTAAGATTGGTAAAAGTACAGGATTTGGACAAGAACTTCACTTCATTTTTCCTTATCACAGATTTGAGACACACTCAACAAGTTATATTTCAAGCCAATCACATAGCACACATTTCAATTGCATGTGAGAGCGTTTTGTCAATTTTGCCAACACCAAGAATATAGCCTTCTTGTTGTTTCCAAAGGACACACTCCCACCTTGGAAGGCCTAGATTGAGAGGAAATCATTCATTCTTCTAATTTTATGCTTAGAGAAGCCACTATCCAGGTATTATTTTTTTTACTGCTATCTCTCACTTCAGCCTGCACACTAAATCAATGATTAGACTTAGGAACCCAAGCCAGATTGGGTCCCTTATAATGATAGAACGGGCGGATCAAACTTTTTTTTGCCCATGCACGCAGCACATATTTTCTTATCAAGGAACCATGTTCCTCGTCAGTAGGCCTCTTTTCAACAAAAACTTTATTTTTCTGAAAAGACTGGATTTTAGTTTTACAAGAGTCCTTGTAATGACCCGTTTGACCACAGTGAGTGCACAACCTATTATCAGTCATAGTTACATACTTGCTATGGGGATTATAGGAGGTTTTAGACTTTTGGAACCCGATTCCTTGCCTGTTTTTACCATTACTCTTGTACATACACGTTATTACATCAGAGGACCAGGTACAATTAAGTGACTTATCAAGATAATTTTTAACCCTTTTCAAATCCTCCTGAAGTTGTTTATTCTTTTCAAGCTCAACAACAAGACTTGTTTTAACTTTCTTAAGCTCACTCTCAAGCTCAAGTTGAGCCTCACTAGTCACTTCTTTACCCTTAGTGTTGTCTATCCATTTTCTCGTTTGGATTTTCAACAAGTTATTTTCTCTAGTTACTTCTTCCACTAGTTCCTTCAAATATACAATGGAAACTACCATATTATCCCTCTCTTGTTCTATATCACCAGTTTCTTCTATTAAAGCATTTTTTTCATTAATGAGGCTATGATAGGCATCAATCAACACATTTGCTAAAGACATTAATTTTTTCTTAGAGTAAGTTTTCAAATTTCTTTGAACATCAAGAAAACTTACCTCATCTTCCTCCTTGTCCTCATCATCATCAGATTTGGCCATGAGTGCAAAGATTGACTCACATTCTGAAGATCCGTTGTCAGCAACCATCATAGATGTATCTCCTTGGTAATCTTCACCTTCAGATTCACCGGAGGAATTTCCCCAGTCAGCCAAGGCTTGTTTCACCATGTTGTCAGCAACATCTCTTATTTTGAAATTCTTGTCAGGGACCTGGTTCCTCTTAGCCTCCTTATCAATGTTGGGTTTATAATGATCCTGCTTATGAAGAGGATAGTCTTTAATAAAGTGTCCAAACTTTCCACACTTATGGCAGCAATCATTTTGTTTGAAATTCCTGCTGGAACTTCTTTTCTTTGGAATCCCACCATTTTTTTGAATCATCTTTTGGAATCTTCAAGTGAGATACTCCATGTCAGATTCATCACTACATGAGTCTTTGTTGGCAGCCTCAAGAACCAGGTTTTTCTCCTTCTTGGGATCTCTTCTTTCAAGATCCTTCTTTCTCTTCATCTTATAAGTTTTTAGATTTCCAATGAGTTCATCAATGGTTAGCTTCTGCAAATCCTTGGCTTCAGTGATATCATTCACTTTACTTTCCCAAGAACCTGGTAAAACACTTAGTATTTTCCGGACTAGGTTGTTTCTTGGGATGACTTCACCAAGGGAGTGAAACTCATTGATAATGGACGTGAAACTGTGTGCATATCTTGAATAGACTCATCCTCCTTCATCTTGAAAAGCTCATACTCAGGTGATACCAACTTGTCACGACCCGAATTTTCCACCGTCGGGACCATGATGGTGCCTAACATTGAACCCGCTAGGAAAGCTAACGTTAATATTTATTTACCTTATTCATTTATTTTTAATAGATAACAGGTGATGTACAAATCCGCGAAAATAAAAGTGTGAAAGAAACAAAGTCTAACAACTTGATTAAATGTCATTACGAAATTCATAATACTAAATCCCGAATTTGGTGTCACAACTTCATGGACTGTCTATGAATACTACATATAAAAGTCTGAACCAAATAAATACATTTGTCTAAGAATAAAGAAGAACATAACGAAAATAAAGTAGGAGGGGACGCCAAGTCCTGCAGACGCCTGCAAGACTACCTCAGAATCTCCAAATAGACTGAAGGCAGCCTTCTCACTCTAAGGTCCGTAGGGTCCTGTACCGGGATCTGCAAAAAAGTACAGAGTGTAGCATCAGTACAACCAACCCCATGTACTGAGTAAGTGTCGAGCCTAACCTCAGCGAAGTAGTGACGAGGCTAGGAGACGACAACCAACAAAACCTGTGCAGTTTAATCATATATGGAGAAACTAATAACAACAAGAAATAAGCAGCTAAATACAAAGAAAGGGGAACATGTTGAGGGGAGGAAATATCAAATAATGGAAATAATGAAGTAAAGCAACAAATTAGATATCAATTTAAACAACAGAAGTAGTAGCACAACAACAAGTGCACGACATCACCCTTCGTGCGTTTACTCTCATCCTCACCAAATAATAAATAGAATGCACGGCATCGCCCTTCATGCTTTTACTCTCATCCTCACAATAAATCAATAGAAATGGAACGACATCACCCTTCGTGCTTTTAATATCATAATATGGCACGGCATCACCCTTCGTGTTCTTACCCTCTCTCACAATATCATACACGGCATCACCCTTCGTGATTTACACTCTTCCTCACCCAAACAAATCAATAACAACAATCCAGCAAGGAAATCAATAATACAAACATCAATAATAAAACCATAACATTCCGGCAAGGGAGTCAACAGTAGAATCAATATCATCCCGGCAAGGGAAACAACTATAACCAATCTCACCTAGTTACTCAATTTCACGTAGTAATTCTCAACTTGAACCAATACTCAAAAATGGTCAATACCAAAGAAACACCACCGACATAGATAATTATCACATTAAAATCAAGTAATGCTTAATGAAAAATCACTTAAATCACAATATTCGACTCACAGCATGCTTGACACCAACGTATAGATATTCGTCACCACACCTATACGTTGCACATTATACTAACACGAAGCAAATAAGACACAATACATATTCCCTCAAGCTAAGGTTAATCCAAACACTTACCTCAAATTCCACGACCAAACTCAAGCATCAATTACCGCTTTCCCTTTAGAATTCGCCTCCAATTCGATTGTATCTAGACATAATTAGCTTAAAAATATCAATAAATGCTAAATAATTCAACCCCAATGCTTAATTATAAGTGTTCTATCATTCTTCCCAAAAAGTTAAAAATCGACCCCGGGCCCGCTTGCTCAAAACATAAAGTTCGGACCAAAACCCGATCATCCATACACCCACAAGCCCGAATATGTGATTAGTTTCAGAATCTAACCCCAAATCGAGATCTAAATCCCCAAATTTGTAAAATCCTTAATTCTATTAAAATCCCTAATTTCTACTCTTCAAGAACAAGATTTAGGCCTAGAAATCTAATGGGTGTTAATCGAAAATGAAGAAAACTAGTTTAAGAACACAAACCTAGAACTTGGTGGTGAAATACCTCTTCAAAAATCGCCCCTAAGCTTCCTTGGTTTTGAAAATATGAAGTTATGGCTAAAATCCGGTTTTGCTACTATTTTAAGAGGGCTGGACGGACCTTCTACGCGTTCGCGTGAGGTCTGTCGCGTTCGCATAGCCTTGGCCATATTAGCCTTCGCGTTCGCGACACTGCCTATGTGATCGCGTAGGCTCACCCCTCCCTGGCCTTCCCGTTCACGTGCCTCTGGCCGCGTTTGCATAGGGTTCCAACTCCCCCATCCCCAGCTCCCTTAAAATAGTGCGTTCGCGAGGGCCTAAATGCGTTCGCGTAGAGAAACCTACCTAGGGCTCCGCGTTAGCATCATGGCCAGTGCATTCGCATAAAGTACCCAAGCCCCTTTCCCCGTTTGTTCTTTGTGTGGGTTACCACACGTTCGCATAGAGTAAAACACCAGACACCAACAAACAACATTTTCACCAGATTTTTCTAAGTCTAAATCACTCTGACACCTATTCGAAACTTACCCGAGCCCTCGGGGCTCCAACCCAAATATGTACACAACCTTAAAACATCCTACGGACTTACTTGTGCGATTAAATCGCCAAAATAACATCTTAAACAATGAATTTAGCATAAAAATCAAAGGAAAATCTCAAGAACTTTCAAAGTTTCAATTTCACAACTGCGGGTCCGAATCACGTCAAATGATCTCCATTTCTTACCAAATTTTACAGGCATCACTCAAATACTATATTAAACCTGTACAGGGTTCCATAACCAAAATACGGGCTTGATACCATCAATTTAAAATATAATTAAATTTCAAAAAACTCTTATAATTTTAGTAAAACAATTTCTTTCAAAAATTCATTTCTCGGGCTTGGGACCTCGAAATTCGATTCCGGGCATACGCCCAAGTCCATATTTTCCTACGGACCATCCAGGACCATCAAATCATGGGTCCGGGTCCGTTTACCCAAAATGTTGACCGAAGTCAACTTAAAGTAAATTTTTAAAGGCAAAATTAGTATTTTTCTCAATTTTTCATATAAAAGCTTTCTGGATATACCGCCGGACTGTGCATGCAAAACGAGGTGAGATAAAATGAGGTTTTACAAGGCCTCAGGACACAATTTTGACTTATAAAATGAGAGATGACTTTTTAGGTCATCACATTCTCCACCTCTAAAACAAACGTTCGTCCTCGAACGGACATAGAAAAGTACCTAAATTGGGGAAAAGATGGGCGGACTCGGACTCCCAAGTAGCTGCCTCAGGAGGCTGACCTCTCCACTGAACACGAACCGAAGGATAACTCTTCGATCTCAACTGACGAATCTGCCGGTCTAATATGGCTACCGACTCCTCCTCATAGGTCAAATCCTTGTCCAACTGGACACTACTGAAGTCTAACACATGGGCTGGATCGCCGTGATACTTCCAAAGCATAGACACATGAAACACTGGATGTACTGGTGATAAATTTGGTGGCAACGCAAGTCTATAAGCCACCTCTCCCACTCATCAAGGATATGAAAAGGACCGATGACCTAGGGCTTAGCTTTCCCTTCTTCCCAAATATCATCACGCCCTTCATGGGCGACACCCGAAGCAACAACCGCTCTCCGACCATGAATGCGACATCACGAACTCTGTGGTCGACATAACTCTTCTTCCTGGACTGAGTTGTATGGAGTCTATCCTGAATGATCTTAACCTTATCCAAGGCATCCTGCACTAAGTCTGTACCCAACAACCAAGCCTCTCCCGGCTCAAACCATCCAACCGACAATCGACACCGCCTACCATATAATGCCTCATAATGGGCCATCTGAATGCTCGACTGATAGCTGTTGTTGTAGGCAAACTCAGCTAATGGAAAGAACTAATCCCAAGAGCCTCCAAAGTCAATGACACAGGCTCGTAGCATATCTTCCAAAATCTGAATAGTACGCTCAGACTGTCTATACGTTTGAGGATGAAACACGGTGCTCGACTCAACTCGCGCGCCCAACTCGTGCTGAACTGCCCTCCAAAAATGCAAGGTAAACTGCGTACCTTGATCAGAAATAATGGAAACGGGCACGCCATGAAGACGAACAATCTCTCTAATATAGATCTCTGCCAATATCTCCGAAGAATAAGAAACTGCCACAGGAATGAAATGCACTGACTTGGTCAGCCTATCCACAATAACCCATACTGTATCGAACTTCCTCTGAGTCTGTGGGAGTCCAACAACGAAATCCATGGTGATACACTCGCAATTCCACTTAGGAATCTCAATCTGCTTCAATAGTCCATGAGGTCTCTGATGCTCGTACTTTACCTGCTGACAATTCAAGCACTGAGCTACATATGCCACAATATCCTTATCCATACCAATAATGCTGCCGCAAATCCTGATACATCTTTGCGGGCCCCGGATAATGGAGTACCGGGAACTATGGGCCTCCTCTAAAATCAACTCACGAAGTCCATCCACATTGGGCACACAAATACGACCATGCATCCGTAAAACCCCATCATCACCAATTGTTGTAGAGACCCGTAAAATTTCATGGCTAAAAATAATTCCCAAATAGGTCTGTGTTGTTATAACTGTAGAAATTTTTAAAACGGACCCATTTTGAGTAAAAAGTACCCCGGGACTTAAAAGATATAATTTTCCAGATTTGCGCAGGTCTGCGGTCCACTATGCGATCGCAGATCAGGAATGCAGACCGTATATTGGTCGCATACTTGGACAGTTTGCTGTCCATTTTGAGGCAGTTATGCAACCTAGAATGCGATCGCATTTCACGTATGCGGGCCGCATAGTTGTCGCATTCTTGCACCTTGACTTATGCGGAGGGAGTTATACGACTCACTATGCAATCGCATAACAGGTATCCAGACCGCATAGTGGTCGCATACCTGGGCAGTCTACTTTTCTTTTTGGCTCATTTGAGGGCCAATTATGCATCAGGAATGCAGATCGCATGGCAGGAATGCATCAGGAATGCAGACCGCATTTCTGCTTCGGGACGGTTAAATTTCTAATTTTATACCCGACCTCCAGTTCATTAAAACACCTCCCCCCTTCATTTTAAGCTCATTTTCTGATAAATTAGAGAGAGGAGAGAGTGGGTTCTAGAGAGAGAGAGTTCCATCTTCATCAAATTGTTCCTCCATCACTACTCAGGCCTGGAATTGATAAAGTAGGACACCATTTTCTTCACTACAAGAGGTAAGCTTCTACCCATCAACCTTAATTTTTAGACTTTTGTTAAAATAAAACATGGTTAGGTAAGTTCATGAAGATGGGGGTAGGAGTCTTGCATGCATGTAACTAACTAATCATAATCTAGTAAAAGGAAATAGGTTAGGGTAATCTTTCACAAAAAAGATGCCATCCAACCTAAATGAACACCTAGTGTTTTCTAGAATGCTCAAGTGAGCTAAAGATATCATCATTGTTCCTAATTCTAAGTTAAATTATGCCACATTGTGAACTAGATTGAAGGTTCTAGAAGGTCCGGTGAATTGTGATAGAATATTAAAGGGGAATTCTGATTCAAGTTATGTATGGCTAACTTTAATCTTTGTAGACTTACCTTGTTGGTGTCCGAGTACACGGTATGAAATTCTTGCTCGAGCATATGTGAATTGTTTGCCCTGCTGTGTCGAGTTGTACAGATTCATTCTCTGTCTTTCTTAAGTCAATTACTATGTTAATTGAGATTATGAAGGGTGATTCCTTGTGCTTATCCTAGCATGTGTAAAGCTCGTTAAATATTGAATACATCGGTATGAGATGATGTGCTGCAAAACAAAAGAAATGATAATGAAATAAAGAGTTGAATGTATCTAAGTGCTAAATGTTGTGTAGTAAATAATGAATGTAAATATCGGATGATTTTATTGAGTTAAATGATTGTGGCAACACCATATATGAATTACTGATTAGTAAGGATCATTGTGCCTTGATTTCACATAGTTATTTGTTGATATGAACTTATGTTCTTCATGATAAAGATCTTTGTGATATAATTGTTGGTGGTTGTTGTTGTGAAATGTGATTGTAAGGTGGGATCGGGTTGCACGCCGCAACACGAAGTAATAAGGGTGGAGAGGTAATAAGGGTGAACTGTGAATGTACGGTGGGATCAGGTGGCGTGCTGCAACATGAAGAATAAGGGTGGAGAGGTAATAGGGGTGAGATGAGAAGGTACGGTGGGATCGGGTTGCGCACCGCAACAGATGAATAATTGAAATGAGTAATTGTGGAATATTCATTTGTAACTTTCTATATATCTGTGCGGTACTTGTGTGGTTACCTTGACTATCTCTCAATTGTGTATTGTGTGATTCTACTTGGAATAAACTTTGTCCATACATGCTAGTACTATTCAATAGTACTAATGTCCCTTTTGCCGGGGGCACTACATCTTTTATATGGATGTAGGTTGTTCCACATCAGGTAGCTCAGACCGCCGATATTGGTGTTTCCCCTTCGTACCTTCAGCAGATCTGGTGAGCCCCACTTCTTCTCGGGGTCGTGTGTAATCTACATCATCTTTTTGTATATGTTATGTCTTTAAGGTATAGCCCGGGCCTTGTTGCCGACATGTATTGTATAAAAACTTAGTACTCTTAGAGGCTCCATAGACATGATGTGGGTTGTACATATATGTATTTTGGGCGGTAAACGTGTTTACTTGTAATCGTGGTCCGAATCGGAATTATTATATGTTTTGTGATTATCAAATGTGGGAATGATAAAGGATAAGATGAACTCAAGTAGTATATTCATGCTTAAACTCTAAATTGTTATTTCATGTGGAATAATGTATATTATAAACACAGGGTGATGCGTTGGGTAGGAAAGGCAATCCAGGTCCGCTTGACCGGGATCATCTGGTTGGGCGCCGGTCTCGTCCCTCAGTTTTGGGGCGTGAAAAACTTGGTATCAGAGCCTAAGGTTTTTAAAGTGTCCTAGGATGTCTCGGAGCCGTGTCTAGTAGAGACCTTCTTATCGGTGTGTTGTCGACCACATCTATAATTAGGAGGCTGCATGGACATTTAGGAAAATACCCTTTCATTGTTACTCTGTATCGTGCGATGAAGTGGAAGGTGAAAACATCTTTATCTAACTCGTGCATTGTTCCAATTTTCAGTACATGACACCTAAAAAGAGAGCCCGACTCGGCCCAGAGGCCAATGCCACCCCAGGAGTGGCCGTGAATTCTTTATCTGATGGTGCGGGTGAGAATGATTTCCTGACCCTGAATTTGCCTAACTCTTCCATCCCAAGCCAGGATATTCCTATTCCTGCTCCAGCGGAGGGTGCTACAGCCCCTCCCGCTGATGTTCCTGATTCTTCTTCAGTCACAGCTTCCGGTCCCGGTATTTTTGATGGGGACCTCAGGGGAGCTATTTAGATGTTGACTCAGCTAGTGGCCTCCCAGGCCCAAAGATCACATGTTTCCCCTGCATCCTCTAGCGAGCAAGGGGATTCTTCAGGTTCCAAGGTCAACCAGTTTATGCGGTTAGCCCCTCCAGAGTTCACAGGCATCAACCCGGAGGCTGATCCTCAAGAGTTCATTAATGAGATGTGCAAGACTCTCTGGGTTATGAAATCTACAGAGAGTGAGGGGGTTGAGTTGGCCTCCTATCAGTTAAAGGGGTTAGTGTATTCGTGGTTTGATATGTGGGAGGGGTACCGTGGGGAGGGGAGCCCTCCGGTGAAGTGGGATGAGTTTGTTGATGCCTTCATGGATCATTTCTTGCCTGCCGAGACTATGGAAGCCCGTGCTGCGGAGTTCGAGGTCCTTAAGCAGGGCAATATGAGTGTGTGGGAGTACCACACGGAGTTCGTGCGCCTGTCCAAATATTCCATCCACATGATGCCGACTATGGAGGCCAGAGTTCGACGGTTTGTTCAGGGCCTTGGTCTGTTGGTTGTTAATGAAGCTGCTACAGCTGCCTTGCATTCGGATATGAATTATGGGAAGATCGTGGGATTCGCCGAGGCCACAGAGGCTAGGAAGTTGAAGATAAGAATGGAGAGGGAGAGTAGTAGTAGGGCCCGGTCAGCATGCAACCCTGGTAGTTCAGTTGGAGGAGGGAGATCAGTCCTTGGGAGAGGGTCATCAGGGCCATCCCAGTCCTATGCTCAGTCCTCAGCCAGTGCCCCGTCATCAGGGCATAGTTATCAGCAGGGGGGTGATTTGGACCAGGTTCAGATAGCAGGAGGTTCCGTCAGTTAGGTCGTGGAGGTGGGAGGTTCCCGCAGCAGCGGAGGGTCCCATGCCCTAAGTGTGGGAGGTCTCATTCTGAGCCTTGTTACTTGGATATACCGGTGTGCTATAGATATGGAGAGAGAGGCCATATCCAGCGAGACTGCCGCACACCCAGCCAGGGCGCGGGTAGGGGTACTGCTCAGTCATCCAGCTCTTAAGCCACTATATCTTCGGCATGCCCTCCAACTCCAGCAGGGCGTGGTACAGTTAGGGTGGAGCACGAGGTCGAGGGGGACCCAGTCGATTCTAGGCTTTGAGTGGTCGCCAGAGTGCGGAGGCTTCCCAAGATGTTGTCACAGGTATTCTGATTGTTCAGTCACATGATGTTTATGCTCTTATTGATCGCGGGTCTTCTTTGTCGTATGTTACTCCATTTATTTCTTCATGTTTTGGGATAGAACTCGAACAGCTTCACAAGTCGTTCTCTGTGTCGACTCCGGTTGGTGATTCCATTACGGTCGTGCGAGTCTATAGGAATTGTTTTGTCACGGTGCGTGGTCGGGATACCGCGGCCGATCTTATTGAGTTAGAAATGGTAGATTTTGATGTAATTATGGGGATGGATTGGCTCTATTCGTGCTTTGCTAACTCAACTACCGAACCAGGATTATGAGGCTTGAGTTTCCTAATGAATCAGTTATTCGAGTGGGAGGGGAATAATGTTCTGCCAAGAGGTAGATTTATTTCCTACCTTAAAGCCTCAAAGATGATTAGAAAAGGGTGCATCTACCATTTGGTCCGGGTTGCGAACACCACTTCAGAGGTGCCTGCTCCCGGATCTGTGCTTGTTGTGAATGAATTTCTTGAAGTATTTCCGGACGAGCTTCCTGGGATTCCACCATATAGAGAAATCGATTTCGGGATTGATGTATTGTCAGATACGTATCCAATATCTATTCCACCTTACCGAATGGCGCCGTCAGAACTGAGAGAGTTAAAAGAGCAATTGAAAGATCTATTAGAAAAAAGGTTTCATTCGGCCAAGTGTGTCACCTTGGGGCGCACCGGTTCTTTTTATCAAAAAGAAAGACGGATCACTTCGGATGTGTATTGATTATCGGCAGCTCAACAAGGTCACCATCAAAAACAAATACCCATTGCCTCGGATAGATGATTTGTTCGATCAGTTGCAAGGTGCTAGGTTCTCCTTAAAGATTGATTTGCGGTCCGGGTATCACCAGTTAAAGATCAGGGAGCAGGATATTCCTAAGACTGCCTTCAGGACTCAATATGGGCACTTCGAATTTCTGGTAATGTCTTTTGGGCTAACCAATGCCCCATCAGCTTTTATGGATCTGATGAATCGGGTTTTCAAACTGTTTCTTGACTCCTTTGTGATTGTCTTCATTGACAACATCCTTGTTTATTCGCGAAGTCAGGAAGATCATGCTACTCACCTCAGGGAAGTTCTGCAAACTCTTCATCCGCACCAGTTGTATGCAAAGTTTTCAAAATGTGAATTTTGGCTAGAATCAGTCGCCTTTTTGGGCCATGTTGTTGCCAGGGAAGGGATTCAGGTTGATCCCCAAAAGATTGCAGCGGTAAAGGATTGGCCTAGGCCAACGACCTCGACAGAGATTCACAGTTTCTTGGGTTTGGCTGGGTATTATCGGAGGTTCGTGGAGGGATTCTCTACCCTCGCCTCCCCATTGACTAAGCTGACGCAGAAGGCGGTTAAGTTCCAGTGGTACGATGCTTGTGAAAAGAGTTTTCAGGAATTGAAATTGAGATTGACCACAACGCCAGTGTTGACCTTTCCATAAGGTTCGGAAGGGTTTGTGGTGTATTGTGACGCTTCAAGGATTGGTTTGGGGTGTGTATTGATGCAATGTGGTAAAGTAATAGCATATGCTTCTAGGCAGCTCAAGAATCACGAAAAGAATTATCCGACGCATGATTTGGAGCTCGCAGAGGTTGTGTTTGCATTAAATATCTGGCGGCATTATATTTATGGGGTCCATGTGGACGTGTTTTCAGACCACAAGAGTCTTCAATATTTATTCAAACAAAATGAGTTGAACTTGAGGCAGCGGAGGTGGTTAGAGTTGCTCAAGGATTATGATATGAATATTTTGTACCATCCAGGGAACGCGAATGTGGTAGTCGACGCTCTTAGTTTGAAATCCATGGGTAGCTTGGCTCATTTGGAAGCAGGTTAGAGGCCTTTGGCTCGGGAGGTTTATCAGTTGGCTAGTCTAGGGGTCTGTCTTTCGACCTCAGACGAAGGGGATGTCGTGGTGCGTAATGAAGCAGAATCTTCCCTTGTAATGGAAATCAAGGAAAAAAAATTCAAGGATCCAGCATTGGTACAGTTGAGAGAGGCAATTCTGAATCATAAGACTGCCGCATTTTCACTCGGCGATGATGACAGTGTTTTGCGGTTCCAAGAGAGGCTATATGTTCCAGACGTGGATGATCTTCGGGAGATGGTATTGGCAGAGGCTCACAATTCCAGGTATTCAGTACACCCAGGTTCTACGAAGATGTATCATGATCTCAAGGAGATTTATTGGTGGAATGATATAAAGAGGGGTATGGCGGACTTTGTGGCTAGGTGTCCGAATTATCAGCAGGTGAAGGCCGAGCATCAGAGGCCTGGTGGGTTGACACAGATTATGGAAATACAAATGTGGAAATGGGAGATGATCAATATGGACTTTGTGCTGGGGTTACCTCGCACTCTATGTAGGTTCGACTTAGTTTGGTAATAGTGGATCGGCTCATGAAGTCGGCGCACTTCTTGCCAGTCAAGTCCATCGATACTGTAGAACAGTACGCTCAGTTATATATCAAGGAAACAGTTAGGCTCTATGTCACTCCAGTATCTATTATCTCGGAACGAGGGGCCCAGTTCACAACTAACTTTTGGAAGAAATTTCAGCAAGGTTTGGGTACACAGTTAAATCTCAGCACATCCTTCCATCCATAGAGTGATGGGCAGGCAGAGTGGACAATTCAGACTCTTGAAGATATATTACGGGATTGTGTATTAGACCTCAAGGGTAGCTGGGATGATCACTTCCCGCTTATAGAATTTTCTTATAATAATAGTTTCCATGCTAGTATTCAGATGGCCCCATTTGAGGCGTTGTACGTAAGGAGGTGTAGGTCTCCGATTGGATGGTTCGAGGTTGGCGAAGCAAAACTGCTAGGACCGGATCTTGTGCACCAAGCTATGGAAAAAGTTAAAGTCATTCAGGAAAGGATGAAGACTGCTCAGAGTCGTTAGAAATCCTATGTGGACGTTCGTCAAAGAGATTTGGAGTTTCAAGTAGATGATTGGGTATTCTTGAAGGTGTCTCCCATGAAAGGAGTGATGCGGTTTGGGAAAAAAGGGAAATTAAGCCCTAGGTATGTTGAGCCGAACCGAATCACTCAAAGGATAGGACAGGTGGCTTATAGGATGGAATTGCACCCTGAGATGTCATTAGTGCACCCAGTGTTTCATGTGTCTATGTTGAAGAAGGTGATTGGGTATCCATCCGCCATTGTGCCGATTGAGACAGTTGAAATTAATGAAGGATTTCCATATGAAGGGGTTCCTGTTGAAATTCTTGATAGGCAAGTCCGTAGATTGAGGAACAAAGAGATTGCTTCTGTTAAAGTATTATGGCGGAGTCAACAAGTCGAAGAAACCACTTAGGAAGTGGAAAATGAAATGAAAGAGAAATATCCCCACTTGTTTGAATAAGTCCGGTAGTGGTTTTGAAAGTCGTCTTTCCTAAGAAATTATATATTGTGTTAAATTTTGTGCAAGAACACTCCACTCCCCTAATTACCTACTATTGTGACTTCTCAAACTTTGAGCCATAAATGTATATGTTGTTGTTATTAGTTGGATTATGTGTAACTCATTGTAATAGTTGAATTATGTGCAAATTTGTGGAGTTAGCCGAACTATATGAGGCTTTTGGAAGTAATTGAATTACATATAGCTTGTTGAAATAGCCGTATTATGTACAAGTTGATAGAGTAACTGGCAATGTGTGTAATTGGTTAAATATGTGTTTCGGGGGATCTCTGAAAGGTAGATAGGCCTAATAACAAAGGAAACTCTGGCAAAATTTTTAGAAAATATCGGAGTTAGTAAAAATTTGGGGGTTGGCTTATTTTATGTTTTTCCTACTCTAGTGATTCCCCGATCATCATTCGAGGACGAATGATTTTAAGTGGGGGAGAATGTGAAGACCCATAAAATTTCATGGCTAAAAATAATTTTGAAATAGGTCCCTGTGTTGTTATAACTGTAGAAATTCTTAAAACATACCCCTTTTGAGTAAAAAGTACCCCGGGACTTAAAAGATATAATTTTCCAGATTTGCGCAGGTTTGCGGTCCACTATGCGATCGCAGATCAGGTATGCAGACCGCATAGTGGTCGCATACTTGGACAGTTTGCTGTCCATTTTGAGGACAGCGATGCGACCTAGAATGTGATCGAATTTCATGTATGCGGGCCACATAGTTGTCGCATTCTTGCACCTTGACTTTTGCGGAGAGAGTTATGCGACGCACTATGCGATCGCAAACAGGTATGCAGATCGCAAAGTGGTCGCATACCTGGGCCGTCTACTTTTCTTTTTGGCCCATTTGAGGGCCAATTATGCGACAGGAATGCGGACCGCATAGCAGGAATGCGATCGCATTTCTGACCGCATTTCTGCTTCAGGACTGTTAAATTTTTAATTTTATACCCGACCCCCAGTTCATTAAAACACCTCCCCCCTTCATTTTAAGCTCTTTATCTGATAAATTAGAGAGAGTAGAAAGTGGGTTCTAGAGAGAGAGAGAGTTCCATATTCATCAAATTGTTCCTCCATCACTACTCAGGCCTGGATTTGATCAAGTAGAACACCATTTTCTTCACTACAAGAGGTAAGCTTCTACCCATCAACCTTAATTTCCAGACTTTTGTTAAAATAAAACATGGTTAGGTAAGTTCATGAAGATAGGGGTAGAAGTCATGCATAAATGTAACTAACTAATCATAATCTAGTAAAAGGAAATGGGTTAGGATAATCTTTCACTAAAAAGAGGCCATCCAACCTAAAGGAACACCTAGTGTTTGATAGAATGCTCAAGTGAGCTCAAGACATGATCATTGTTCCTAATTCTAAGTTAAATTATGCCACATTGTGAACTAGATTGAAGGTGCTAGAAGGTCCGGTAAATTGTGGTAGAAAATTAAAGGGGAATTCCTATTCAAGGTATGTATGACTAACTTTAATCTTTGTAGAGTTACCTTGTTGGTGTCCGAATACACGGTATGAAATTCTTGCTTGAGCATATGTGAATTGTTTGTCCTGCTGTGTCAAGTTGTACGGATTCATTCTCTGATTTTCTTAAGTCAATTACTATGCTAATTGAGATTATGAAGGGTGATTCCTTGTGCTTATCCTACCATGTGTAAATCTCGTTAAATGTTGAATACATCGGTATGAGAGAATGTGCTGTAAAAAGAAATGATAATGAAATAAAGTGTTGAATGTATCTAAGTGCTAAATGTTGTGTAGTAAATAATGAAAGTAAATATGGGTTGATTTTATTGAGTTAAATGATTGTGGCAACACCATATATGAACTACTGATTGGTAAGGATCATTGTGCCTTGATTTCACATAGTTATTGGTTGATATGAACTTATGTTCTTCATGATAAAGATCTTTGTGATATAATTGTTGGTGATTGTTGTTGTGAAATGTGATTGTAAGGTGGGATCGGGCTGCACGCCGCAACACGAAGTAATTATGGGGGAGAGGTAATAAGGGTAAACAGTGAATGTACGGTGGGATCGGGTTGCGCGCTGCAATAGATGAATAATTTAAATGAGTAATTGTGGAATCTCCATTTTTAACTTTCTGTATATCTGTGTGGTACTTGTGTGGTTACCCTGACTGTCTCCCAACTGTGTATTGTGTGATTCTACTTGGAATAAACTTTGTCCATAAATGCTAGTACTATTCAATGGTACTAACGTACCTTTTGTCGGGGGCGCTACATATTCTATATAGATGTAGGTGGTTCTATAGCAGGTAGCTCAGATCACCGATAATGGTGTTTCCCCTTCGTACCTTCAGCAGATCCGGTGAGCCCCACTTCCTCTCAAAGCCGTGTGTAGTCTACATCATCTTTTTTTGTATATGTATAGTCGGGGCCTTGTTTCCGGAAAGTATTGTATAAATCCTTAGTACTCTTAGACGCTCCGTAAACATGATGTGGGTTGTACATATATGTATTTTTGGCGGTAAATGTGTTTACTAGCAATCGTGGTCCGAATCCAAATTATTGTATATTTTGTGATTATCAAATGTCAGAATGATAAAGGATAGGATGAACTCAAGTAGTAGATTCATGCTTAAACTCTAAATTTCTAATTCATGTGGAATAATGTATCTCATAAACACGGAGTGATGAGTTGGGTAGGAAAGGCAATCCAGGTCCGCTTGACCGGGATCATCCGGTTGGGCGCCGGTCTCGTCCCTCGATTTTGGGGCGTGACAACTGTAACCTTCTTGGAACCACCGTGCCGCACCGAGTCCCTAAGGACACACAAATATGGATCATCATACTTCTGATCTCAAATACGATCAAATAATGAAGAGCGAGCAACTGTATAAGCTAGAACAAGGCTGGGCTCGGAAACATCCAATCTCATGACCCGATTGGCTAAAGCCTGAACATCCAAAGCAAGCAGTCTCTCCCCGATCGGAATATATGTAAGACTACCCATACTGGCTGACTTCCTACTCAAAGCATCAACCACCACATTGGCCTTCCCCAGATGATATAAGATGGTGATGTCATAGTCTTTCAACAACTCCAACCATCTCCTCTGCCTCAAATTCAACTCTTTCTGCTTGAACAAATATTGCAAACTCTTGTGATCCGTGAACACCTCACATGATATGCCATGTAGATAATGCCTCCAAATCTTCAGCGCGTGGACAATGGCTGCTAACTCCAAATCATGAACTGGATAATTCTTCTTGTGGATCTTCAACTGACGCGAAACATATGCAATAACCTTGTCATCCTGCACCAAGTCTAACCCGAGATGCATCACAATACAAAGTATATGGCCTGAACCTGTGGACAAAACCAACACCGGCGCCGTAGTCAAAGCTGTCTTGAGCTTCTAGAAGCTCGCCTCACACTCCTCTGACCACCTGAACTGGGCATCCTTCTTAGTCAACCTAGTCATCGGGGTTGAAATAGACGAAAACCCTTCCACAAACCGACGGTAATAGCCCGCGAAACCTAAGAAACTCCGGATCTATGTGGTTGATGTGGGTCTAGGCCAATCCTTGACTACTGAGATCTTCTTAGGATCCACGTGGATACCCTCCACTGATACAACATGACCCAGAAATGAAACTGAACTCAACAAAAACTCACATTTCGAAAACTTGGCATATAACTGACTGTCCTTCAGAGTCTAGAGAACGACTCGAAGGTGCTGCTCATGCTCCTCCCGTCTGCGGGAATAAATCAGAATATCATTAATGAAGACAATCACGAAGGAATCCAAATAAGTTCTGAACATTCGGTTCATCAAGTCCATGAAAGCTGCTGGGGCATTTTTCAACCAGAATGACATCACTAAGAACTCATAATGCCTGTACCGAGTGCGAAAAGCTATCTTAGGGACATCGGATGCCCTAATCCTCAACTGATGGTATCCAGATCTCAAATCAATCTTCGAAATACCTTGGCACCCTGGAGCTGATCAAACAAGTCATCAATCATCGGCAACAAATACTTATTATTGATGGTAACCTTGTTCAACTACCGATAATCTTTGCATATCCTCATCGACCCATCCTTCTTCTTAACAAACAATACCGGCGCACCCCAAGGCGAGACACTAGGCCTAATAAAGCCTTTATCAAGCAAGTCCTGCAACTGTTCATTCAACTCTTTCAACTCTGGCGGGGCCATACGATATGGCAGAATAGAAATGGGCTGAGTGCCCAGAGCCAAATCAATGCAAAAGTCAATATCCCTGTCGGGTGGCATACCCGGCAGGTCTGCAGGAAACACCTTCTGGAAACTCACAGACAATGGGCACAGACTCCATAGAAGGAACCTCGACACTAGCATCACGAACCTAAGCCAAATAGGCCAAACACCCCTTCTCGACCATGCACCGAGACTTCATATAAGAGATAACCCTGCTGGAAGAATGACCAGGAGTTCCTCTCCACTCCAGTCGAGGCAACCCCGGCAATGCTAAGGTCACGGTCTTGGCATGACAGTCCAGTATGGCATGATAAGGCGACAACCAATGCATCCACAAAATGACTTCAAAATCAACCATATCAAGGAGTAGAAGATCTACACGGGTCTCCAGACCACCAATAACCACTACACACGAACGGTAGACACGATCTACCACAATAGAATCACCCACCGGTGTAGACACATATACAAGAGTACTTAGAGAATCACGTGGCATGACCAAATAAGGAGCAAAATAAGATGACACATAGGAATATATGGACCCTGGATCAAATAAAACTGAAGCATCCCTGCTGTAAACTGAAACCTTACCTGTGATAACAGCATCGGAGGCCTCATCCTCAGGTTTGGATGGAATAGCATAACATCGGGGCTGGGCCCTACCAATCCTAACTACATCCCTGGGACGGCCTCCTGCTGGCTGACCTCTAGCTCTAGTAGCCTAGCCTCCACCTCCAACTGCCTGACCTCCACCTCTAACACATCGAAGCCCACCTTTGGCTGGCTGAGCGGGTGGTGGAACACCTAGTGCGGTAACCACAACACGAGAACCCTGGTGCTGAGAAATGCTCGAGGCTCTAGGGAAAAATTTAGCAATGTGCCCCGGACCACCACAAGTGTAACAAGATCTTGGCTGCTGAGACTGCTGGCCCTGAAACTGACCTTATCGACCTGAGTAACCACCCTGAAAACTCTGGAGCGGCGGTGCACTGATAAGAGCTGGTGGTGCACTGTAGGGAAACTGATTAGAATACTGCATGTGGGAACCACGACCACCTGGAGCACTGCGAGAAACCTGAAGTGCTGACTGAAATGGCCTAGGAGGATGGCCCCTACCAAAAGAATCCCCGCCTCCAGATGAGACACCACTGAACCAGCCAAAATGACGAGGCCTCTTGTCAGACCCCTGACCACTCCCCAGTGATAGAACCATCTTGACTCATCTGGCACATTGGATGCATCCTGAAAAGAAATATCACTCCCTGCCTCTCTAGCCATATACATATTGATCGGCTGAGCTAGTCCCTCAATAAACCTCCTCACCCTCTCTCGATCGGTGGGAAGTATCATAAAAGCACGACGGGCCAAGGTAATGAATCTGGTCTCATACTGAGTGACGGTCATAGAACCCTGCTGGAGACGCTCAAACTACCTCCAATAATCCTTTCTCTGAGTGATAGGGAGAAACTTCTCCAGAAACAAATCGGAGAACTGGGCCCAAGTCAAAGGCGGTGATCCAGCTGGTCTAGCCAAATAATAATCTCTCCACCAGGTCTTGGCTGGACCTGACAGATGAAGAGTGGCAAATTCGACCCCATTGGTCTCCACTATCCCCATGTTCCGTAGAACCTCGTGCCAACTATCCAAGTAGTCTTGGGGATCCTCTGAAGACGCACCGCTATAAGTAGTAGTAAAAAACTTGGTGAACCGGTCCAACCTCCACAAAGAATCAGCAGACATAACTGCTCCATCCCCGATCTGAGCCTCAATACCCGGCTAAACTACCCCAGTTGTTTGAGGTGCTGGAGTCTGGAAATGAGAAGCCAACTGCTCCGGAGTGAGAGTAGCGGGAGTCTGGGCTCCTCCCCAACCTGAGAGACGGATGGTGCTATAGGAAGTAAACATGCATGAGCAACGCTCTCCATGAGGCTCACTAGACGGACCAGAGCATCCTGGAGTACCGGGGTGGTAATGAACCCCTCGGAAACCTGAGCTGATCTAACCAGGACTGTTTGGGCAGGAACCTCATCAACAAACTCTACCTGAGGCTCCACCACTGGGACTGCTGCTCTAGGCTGAGCTCTGCCCCTACCTCGGCCTCTAGCACGGCCTTGGCCTCGTCCTCCGCCCCTCTTAGGAGTTGCAACTGGAGACTCGGGCTGCTGATCAATGGATGAAGAAGCACGTGTTCTCGCCATCTACGAGAGAATAGAGTAGAAATTCAATTAGTATTGAGAAATCAAAACGCACGATAGAGAAGAATAGATGTGAAGTCATTCCTAAAATCGGTAGCCTCTGGGGGATAAGCACAGACGTCTCCGTACCGATCCCTCAGACTCTACTAAGCTTGTCCGTGAATTGTGAGACCTAAGCAACCTAGTGCTCTAATACGAACTTGTCACGACCCAAATTTCCCACCGTCGGGACCGTGATGGCACCTAATATTGAACCCACTAGACAAGCTAACATTAATGTTTCTTTACCTTATTCATTTATTTTTAACAGATAACAAGTGATGTACACATCAGCGGAAATAAAAGTGCGAAAGAAAACAAAGTCTAACAACTTGATTAAATGCCATTACGAAATTCATAATACTAAACCCAGAATTTGGTGTCACAACTTCACGGACTGTCTATGAATACTACATATAAAGGTCTGAACAAAATAAATACATCTATCTCAGAATAAAGAAGAACATAATGGAAATAAAGTAGGAGGGGACGCTGACGCCTGCAGGACTACCTCGGAATCTCCAAATGGACTGAAAGCAGCCTCCTCACTCTAAGGTTCATAGGGTCCTGTACCGGGATCTGCACAAAAGTGCAGAGTGTAGCATCAGTACAACCGACCCCATGTACTGAGTAAGTGTCGAGCCTAACCTCGGCGAAGTAGTGACAAGGCTAGGACACGACAACCAACTAAATATGTGCAGTTTAATCATATACGGAGAAAATAATAACAACAAGAATTAAGCAGCTAAATACAAAGAAAAGGGAACATGTTGAGGGGAGGAAATATCAAATAATGGAAATAACGAAGTAAAGCAACAAATTAGATATCAATTTAAACGACAGAAGTAACAACACCAAAACAAGTGCACGACATCAACCTTCGTGCTTTTACTCTCATCCTCACCAAATAATAAATAGAATGCACGGTATCACCCTTCATGCTTTTACTCGCATCCTCACAATAATTCAATAGAAACGACACAACATCACCCTTCGTGCTTTTAATATTATAATATGGCACGACATCACCCTTCATGCTTTTACCCTCTCTCACAATATCATACACGGTATCACCCTTCGTGCTTTACACTCTTCCTCACCCAAACAAATCAATAACAACAATCCGGCAAGGAAATCAACAATACAAACAACAATAATAAAGCCATATCGTCCCGGCAAGGGAGTCAACAGTAGAATCAATATCATCCCGGCAAGGGAAACATCTATAACTAATCTCACCTAGTTTCTCAATTTCACGTAGTAATTCTCAACTTGAACCAATACTCAAAAATGGTCAATACCAAAGAAACATCACCAACATAGATAATTATCAAATTAAACTCAAGTAATGCTTAATGAAAAATCACATAAATCACAATATTCGACTCACAATATGCTTGACACCAACGTATAGATACTCGTCATCACACCTATACGTTGCACATTATACTAACACATAGCAAATAAGACACAATACTTATTCCCTCAAGCTAAGGTTAAGACAAACACTTACCTTGAATTCCACGACCAAACTCAAGCCTCAATTACCGCTTTCCCTTTAGAATTCACCTCCAATTTGATTGTATCTAGACATAATTAGCTTAACAATATCAGTAAATGCTAAATAATTCAACCCCAATGCTTAATTATAGTATTTCTATCATTCTTCCCAAAAAGTCAAAAATCGACCCCGGGCCTGCTTGGTCAAAACACGAGGTTCGAACCAAAACCCGATCACCCATACACCCACGAGCCCGAATATGTAATTAGTTTCGGAATCCGACCCCAAATCGAGGTCTAAATCTCCAAATTTGTAAAATCCCTAATTCTCCTAAAATCCCTAATTTCTACCCTTCAAGAACAAGATTTAGGCCTAGAAATCTAATGGGTGTTAATGGAAAATGAAGAAAACGAGTTTAAGAAAACAAACCTAGAACTTGGTGGTGAAATCCCTCTTCAAAAATCTCCCCTAAGCTTCCTTGGTATTGAAAATATGAAGTTATGGCTAAAATCCCATTTTGCTACTGTTTTAAGAGGGTTGGACAGACTTTCTACGCGTTCGCGTGAGGTCTGTCACGTTCGCGTACCTCTGGCCGCGTTCGCATAAGGTTCCAGTTCTCCCATCCCCAACTCCCTTAAAATAGTGCGTTCGCAAGGGCCTAGACGTGTTCGCGTAGAGCAACCTACCTAGGGATCCGCGTTCGCGTCGTGGCCAGTGCATTCGCATAGAGTACCAGGCCCTTTTCCCCATTTGTTCTTCGCGTTCGCATGGGTTACCACGCGTTCACATAGAGTAAAACACCAGACACCAGCAAACAACATTCTCACCAGATTTTTCTAAGTCCAAACCACTCCGACACCTCCGAAACTTACCCGAGCACTCAGGGCTCCAAATAAAACATGTACACAACCTTAAAAACATCCTACAAACTTACTCTCGCGATCAAATCGCCAAAATAACGTCTTAAACAATGGATTTAGCATAAAAATCAAAGGAAAATCTCAAGAACTTTCAAAGTTTCAATTTCACAACTGCTAGTCCGAATCACGTCAAATGACCTCCGTTTCTTACCAAATTTTACAGGCATCACTCAAATACTATATTAAACCTGTACCGAGCTCCGGAACCAAAATACGGACCTGATACCATTAATTTCAAATATAATCAAATTTTCCAAAACTCTTATAATTTCAGTAAAATAATTTCTTTCAAAAATTTATTTCTCGGGTTTGGGACCTCGGAATTCGATTCCGGGCATATTCCAAAGTTCTGTATTTTCCTACCGACCCTCCAGGACTGTCAAATCAAAGGTTCGGGTCCATTTATCCAAAATGTTGACCGAAGTCAATTTAAATTCAATTTTTAAAGGTAAAATTAGCATTTTCCTCAGTTTTTCATATAAAAGCTTTCTGGATATACGCTTGGATTGTGCACGCAAAATGAGGTGAGATAAAAAGGAGGTTTTTCAAGGCCTCGATACACAATTTTGACTTATAAAATGAGAGATGACTTTTTGGGTCATCACATAAGCATATCAATTTTGGACTGCTTAACCTGATTAGTTCCCTCATGGGCAGTTTGAAGAGCTTCCCAAATCTCCTTAGCAGACTGACAAGCTGAGATGCAGTTGTACTCATCTAGTCCGATGCCACAAACAATAATCTTCTTTGCCCTGAAATTCTTCTCAATAGCCTTTCTATCAGTATCGTTGTACTCTTTTCTTGTTTTTGGGAATGTAACTGTTCCCTCACCAACATTTTTCATGGGAACAAAAGGTCCATCACATATTACATCCCACAACTCTGAGTCCTTAGCCATAATGAAGTCATGCATTCTTGCTTTCCACCAACCATAGTATTGGCCATTGAATCTTGGTGGTCTATACGTTGATTGTCTTTCCTCGAAGTTTGGTGTTGTAGCCATGTAAATGCTTTCTAGGTGTTAACCTTTTAGAAAGAAACCGCTCTGATACCAATTGATAGAAACTAAGCGTCCACCAAACTGTATAGAGAACCCGGTTCTCTATCAGTTCCCACCGTAAGCAGCCGACTGTAAAACCAAACAGTATAGGGTACCAGGTTCTCTATTTGTTCCCACAGTAAATCGACAGTAAATAAAGAACACAGAGGAATTTTACGTACAAAACTCCCAACTCAACGTGATTAAAAACCACGACCTACCCTTGTAGGATTTCAACTTCATCACTGAGCAATCTTTAGATTACAACCTATTGTAACCTAGGAATTAACCTCTTAACCCCTCACTAACTTGTAACTACACTATTACAAGACACTTTGTAATAACTCTATTACAAAGACTTAATCACTCACTAACTTGTAACAACACTATTACAAGCCACTTTGTAATAACTCTATTACAAAGACTTTACACCATGACTAACTCTAGCCAAGACACAAATACAAGGGTTTATGATTTACAAAGGGTTTCCTACACAATGCTTCTAACTAAGCTAAGTAGGAATACAAGTGATGAACAAAATAATAATGACTCAACAAACCTAAGGACTTAAGATATCTTCAATCTTTGGATCTGTTCCTTGAGGTTGCAGTATCTTTGTTCTTGAGAGATGTGGTAGCTAGCACTTGAGAGAATATTTTCTTTTTTTGCAAGTGTTCAAGTGATTGTTTTACCTTCCTTGATGTTAATAATACACGTGTGACATCACTTACAATGATGTAAGCAAGGTAGGTAAAAAGCTTTCCACAGAAAGTTGACTGCTGCACTGTTCATGTACTGCAGCGTGTGCAGGAAACAACTTTCCAGCTGGAGAGTTGACTTCGTACAGACACCTCGGGAACTAGTAAGGACCTGTTCCCTCAGCTGTTCCTTCGACTCTGAAGAGTTGAGACATATCCCAAACTGGATCCCAACCTGAAACCTTGTGATCTTAAGGTCTTGAGAATGTTTAAAGATGTAGAGTTGACAATACGACGACCAGGGGAACTGATCCATATATGTTCCCTCTACTTTTCCCTTATCTGATTTCGTTGAGAATTGAACAAGACATCTGGCTGGTTACTCTGAACGCAAGTGAACTAATTGTATCAGGTTCCTTATCTGGTTCTCTCATGAAGTTTGTCAAATCAACAAAAGAAAAGACGCATAACTTAACAATTTCCTCCTTTTTGATGATGACAAACTTAGAATTGATATTCCCCTTGAGAACCAGATCTCCACATTGTTCCCCCCTGCGAATCAGCCATATTCCATGAGAAACAGACCAAAGGAACTGATCACAACTGGTTCTTCAAGATTGTTTGGAAAATTATCAAAACACAAAATAGCATAACTTATCACTCTTCCTCACCAAGCATATGAATATCAATAAAATGACAACACATGAGCTATATATAACATCGAGGAGAGTAATCAACGAATATTCCAAACAAGTTCTCAATTACTGCTTTACAAGCCAACAATGATTCAATGAAACCCTCAAGGGCCATATAATTTAAGTAATTTCACAAATCCCATAATTTATCAACAATACAAGTATGGAATCTAACATCTAAAGAATATCGGTCATAGCAATGTATTAACGATTATGCATAGATATGGCCGAATTAGACAGATCAATGTATCCTACGAATTTTCGTCACATTGATTAGGATATATTAGGCTAAGTCTCAACTCTAACAAGACACAATTATAACATAATCTACCCCCGAGCATGATTAACCCTGTCACATACATATACGCTCGTCACCTCACATATGTATCACCCCCGCATGAAGCAAACAATGACAAATAGGAGGAAAAATTCACTCAACAAATTTAGGCAAATCACTTACCTCGAACAAGTCAATTACAATACAGAGCAAGCCAAGCGATGGTTCAAAAATGCCATCTCGCACATTCCGACCTCTAAACGACTCGAAACTAACCAAAAACAACTCAAATACATCAAATAATGCTAAAGGAACCAATCCCAATTGGAAAAGGTCCAATCTTTAATCAAAGGCCCAAAATCGGCCAAAAGGCCCAACTCGGGCTCGCACCTCAGAACCCCACAAAACACACAAAATCCGACAATTCGTTCAATTATGAATCTACCCATACTAATTTCACTCAAATCCGACCCCGAATCGATGTTCAAAACTTAAAGATTCACTTTATGAAACTTTAGGAAAAAATCCCCAAATTTCACTTTGAAATCATCAATCAAATTCCAAAATCGAAGATGGATTCATGAAATATAACCAAAATCGAGTAGAGAACACTTACCCCAATTCATATGGTGAAAATCGCCTCCAAAAGCGCCCAAATCCGAGCTTCCCAACTCAAAATATGACCAACTGAACAAACCCTTATTTTATATATATTTTTGCTAAATATTCTACCTCGTTTCTCGTGCTAAACAATCCCGAAACTCGCTTTTTATTTCTCCTATGGATTCTTTTTGAAATTCTGGTCAAGTTAGGCTCTTGAATCACTCAATTTGACAGAAATAGTGTAGATTTTTAAATACGAAGTCAGCCGCAATTTCGTAACTAGTCTGAAAAAAATCTGGCAATCCATTTCTTAGTAAAATGAAAATCCTCATACGATGTCCAAATTCGGCGATTCTTTTTGCTACGGGTTCGTAATTACGATACGGACCCAATGCTTCATTCAAAACAAAAACCAGAGCTCATTTGTTCAATATGATACTATTTATGCTTGAAAAATGATGTCGAAACATGAAAAACGAGCGCAACACAACCCAAACCTATCTGAAACTTACCCGAGCCCCTCGGGACCACGTCCAAACATACCAACAAGTCTCATAACATAACACGGACTTACTCAAACCCTCAAAATACCGAGCGAAGTGCAAATACTCAAAACGACCTGTCGGGTCGTCACATATATATGTATGTATACATGCATATATATATATATATATATATATATATTCATGTGTGTGCGTAAAAACTTACTAAAATCTTAAAAAATATTAAATCTAAACTCATAATTTTAACAATGCAATTAGTTAAATGCTTAAAATCTTAAAAGTTACACCAATTAAATCTAAATCATGAATATGCCACGGCCCACCGTACCCCTTGGGGGTAAAAGTTGGTATTTCGACTAACCAGAAAGAGATCCAATATTGAAGTTCCATACTAATTAATTAGCAACTAAAGATCCTTCATCTGTCAAATAGAAAAGTATTTTACATCTAACAGATTATTTCAGGTCCCACTATATAACCACAAAACTTAAAAATCCAGTATACATTTTCTGGAAAAAATTAAATTCCAGCATCCAGAATTTAGCTAATAATCCTTAAAATAGCTCTAACATATGACCTATATCCATTAAAAGATGTGATATCCACCCGAAGAAAATGCAAAAGATGTAAATCCAATTATTAGTCTTGTAGCTCTAGGGACTATTATTCTTTTATCTTTCTTGAGTCGAAGGTCTATCGAAAACAACCTCTCTATCTTTTTAAAGGTACGTGTAAGGTCTGCATACACATAACTCTTTCCAGACCCTACTTGTGGAATAATACTGGGTATTTTTTTATTGTTGGTTGTTGTTGTTGTTGTTGTTGTTGCTGCTGCTGTTGCTGCGACGGCGGTAGCTTTGGGGACTATTAGTTACATTGAAATGAAGTGAAATGGTAGGTGTCCAAAATAAACTATGTATAATACTTAGACTAGAGCATTAAACTCTAAGTATTCTTAAACTGAAGTTGAATCTTAAGTGCTAAACAAGGTTCAAGAAATGGCATAAAAAGGCAGTTAATAAGGAAATGTTGGTAGTTTGATCTGTACTTCAACTCCTGTTACAGAATGTTTCTCACCCTAAGTTTTGACATGTACAGTGACAACTTTCCTTATACATAATCTGCCATGCATACTAGAAAATCATGTATTTAATTATCTCAATTTGTTCAATTAATGATTTAAAGAGCCCTTTATTACAACATGTGAGACCTGATCAAATAAAAAGAAATTAAAAAAAAAAGGAAAGGAAAAGCTTTAGAAACAAGTTGCATTGTAATAACAAGAGAAACAAAGTAAATTTCAAGTTGCAAGTTGCAACAAGAAACTGACACCAAAAACCAATTTTAGACGGTGGCAATTTGCTTAGCAAGTTGCAAAGAAATTGAGCATTCTCATTGGTCCATCGTTGGCAAAGGTTTCTTATAAATAGCATGTTCTACTTCGCAGATCAAACACACCAAAAAATCAGTGAGCGCAGTAGAGAGTAGAGAGAGTAATCCACGTTTTGTAGTCTGTGAGATAAATATTGAGTGTGAGTAATATTGTAATGAGGTCTTTAAAATAAGGAGTGTTATTTCTTTCTAAGTTGTAGTAGTCTCTTGGCACTACTAAGTTGTAATATTATAGTAGTAATATTGCTCTGCTCGGGTATTGTATTTTACCATGTTAAAAGATTTGGTGTCGTTGTTACTTTCTTGTGTTTATATTATTTATCGTGGATAATATTCCTGGGCGGGAATATTATTTTTTCCCCCCACAATGTGGTATCAGAGCCATGGCGAACAATGGTCCACTGTCTTTTCAGTACCCCGTCTCACAAAAGATAATTATGAAAAATAGTGTCTACGTATGAAAGTCATTCTTGGCTCCCAAGATGTATGGGGAATAGTATACAGAGGGTATGCAAAATCCGATAATGAGGAAGTTCCGCCTCAAAATGAAAAGATGTCTTGGCAAAGACAAGGAAGAAGGATCAACAAGCCCTCACGCTCATCCACCAATGTTTGGATGATGCTATGTTTGAGAAGGTGGCCGATGCTACCACCTCAAAGGAAGCTTGAGAAATTTTATAAAATTCTCTCCAAGGAGTTGAAAAGGTGAGGAAGGTAAAACTTCAAACTCTAAGGGCTGATTTTGTTTTTAAAAATGAAAGAATCCGAATGCATTTCGGATTATTGTTCAAAAGTGAAGGCTGTTGTGAATCAATTAAGAAGATACGGGGAGGACATAGAAGATGTCTGTGTGGTAGAAAAGATCCTTTGCACTTTAACACCTAAATTTGATTTTGTGATGTGTGCTATTGAGGAGTCTAAAGATTTAGACCTATGGCGGTGGAGCAATTGGAGGTTTCTTTACAGGCCAATGAAGAAAAGATCAAGATGAGACAAGAAGTGTCGTTGGAGAAACTTCTTAAAACTCAGGCATCCTTTAAGGATTATGGAGGTGAAAAAAGCTATCGAGGGAACGGACGACGAGGTCGTGGTGGTCATGGAAGAGGAAGAAGTAACGGTAACAACTTCAACAATGAAGTTAAAATCCACCAGACATTCATAGGTCGTGGTCATGGACACAGAGGAGGAAGAGGACGTGACTACTACCAGGAAAATAATGGACAAATGTATGACAAATCAAAAATTAGTGTTATAATTGTCATAAATTTGGCAATTACTCTTGGGAATGTCGTAACAATGTTGAAGAAAAAGCTAACCTTGTTGACGACAAGAAAGAAGAAGTTGAGTCAACATTGTTGATGGCACTCAAGGAAGAAGACAGGGATGATTGCAGCTCATGGTATTTGGACAATGGAGAAAGCAATCATATGTGTGGATGCAAAGAGAAGCTTGTAGAGATCAATAAAACGGTGAGAGGTAATGTGTCTTTTGGAGATACCTCAAAGATTTAAATCGAAGGGATATGTACGATTCTGATCTCCTGTAAAGATGGTAGTCACAAGCTAATTCAAGATGTTTATTATGTCCCAAAATTAAAAAGTAATATTTTAAGTTTGGGCCAACTTATTGAAAAGGAATATGAAATTCACATGAAAAATATGCATCTTTGGCTTAGAGATTCAAGTGGAATTCTAATTGCTAAAGTGCATATGGCTAAGAATAGATTATTCTCTCTGAATCTTAAGACAATTGATGCAAAGTGTTTGAAGGCTAATGTGCAAGATGAATCATGGTGTTGGCACATGCGATTTGGGCACTTGAATTTTGAAGCGCTCAAATCAATGGGAGAAAAGAACTTGGTGCATGGGTTACCATCAATCAACCATCCCAATCAATTGTGTGAAGCTTGTCTTCTTGGAAAACATGCAAGGAGGAGTATTTCAAGGTAGGCCATGTCAAGATCAACCAAGTCACTCCAACTTGTTCACACTGATATGTGTGGACCAATCAATCCACCTTCCTTTGGTAAAAGTAAATACTTTCTACTTTTCATTGATGGTTTTAGTAGAAAGATTTGGGTTTATTTCTTGAATAAAAAATCTAAAGCTTTTGCTAATTTTAAAATTTTCAAAGTACTTGTGGAGAAAGAAAGTGGGTATGAAATTAAAGATCTAAGGTCCGATATGTGAAGTCTCATGATCAAGTTACAAATATCTTTACAAAACCGCTCAAGTTTGAAAATTTTCAGAGATTGAGATCGAGACTTGAAATAAAGAAGAAAAATTAAAATTAAAATTAAGGGAGAGATTTGCGGGACCTGATCAAATAAAAAGAAATTAGAAAAAGGAAAGGAAAAGCTTTAGAAACAAGTTGCATAACAAGTTGCATTGTAATAACAAGAGAAACAAAGTAAATTTCAAGTTGCAAGTTGCAACAAGAAACTGACACCCAAAACCAATTTTAGACGGTGGCAATTTGCTTAGCAAGTTGCAAAGGAATTGAGCATTCTCATTGGTCTATCGTTGGCAAAGGTTTCCTATAAATAGCATGTTCTACTTCGCAGATCAAACACCAAAAAATCAGTGAGCGCAGTAGAGAGTAGAAAGAGTAATTCACAGATTATAGTCTGTGAGATAAATATTGAGTGTGAGCAATATTATAGTGAGGTCTTTAAAATAAAGAGTATTATTTCATTTTAAGTTGTGGTAGTCTCTTGGCACTAAGAAGTTATAATATTATTGTGATGACCCAAAGGGCCATCTTATGAGTTAAGACACCCTTACGAGCTCATTATCCTTAAAAAGATCAATTTTAATTACCCCAATTTGTGTGCGCAGTCCGGGCATAGAACCGAAAAGCTTTTATGTGAAAATATATGAAATAATAATTTTTGGAGTTAAATTCTATATTTAGTTGACTTTGGTCATTATTTTTGAGTAAATGGGCCCGGTTCTGTGTTCTGACAGTCTCGGGAGGTCCGCAATAAAATATAAAACTTGGGTGTATGCCCGGAATTTAATTCCGAAGTATCTAGCCTTACAAATCAAATTTACCCATAAAAGAAACCAAAATAACTTAATGCAAATAATATCAACTGCATACAAAATCCTAAAGTCTTACGCTAGTAGTCCTATATAAATAGAATTACCATCATCCCTGAAGTGTAGTGTAAGCCAAACAAATTTTTAGCAAAATAACCCTCAGTCGCCACCAAATCTTTACTTAATAACCCTTGGTAGAAAACAATGAGGATTAGAGTGGATGAAACACATTAGAGTCCTAATAGAGAATGGGTTAGAAATACTCACCGTTCCATGTTTGTCATGATTGGTGACAAATCCCATGATCAGATTGTTAATTTGCACTACATGTTGAGCAAAGCATTAGTGAGGTCACATCCTACTGTGCTTTGGTGCTATAAGGATTAAACTTGCACTTAGCATTCACAAGCAAAAGAGAAAGAAGCAAGTGAAAAATATATATATATATATATATATGCAGAGGGGACTACTGGACCGTGAAAAAACAAAAAAAAAAGTTGAACCTTTTGGAGCTTTTCATTGAAACTGGAGGCGTTAGCTATTGTTTTAATAAAGATTCATAAAGAATTCTAGGAAACACTTATGACATGTGTGTACTAAAGGATTTCGAGGCTATCACACCCAATCTTCTTGCGAGAATAATAGAGACAGTTGAAGGTGGTGGACCAANGCATGTATGTACTACAGAATTTCGAGGCTATCACACCCAATCTTCTTGCGAGAATAATAGAGACAGTTGAAGGTGGTGGACTAATTGTATTGTTGCTTCACACTTTGTCCTCTCTACGATCCTCTACGCTATGGCCATGGATGTTCACAACAGATTTTGTACGGAATCCCATGCACACGCTACCCGTCGCTTCAATGAGTGTTTTGTACTCTCTGCTGCATCATGTGAAACATGTATTGTCATGAATGATAAATTAAAAATTCTAGCAATATACTCCCACATGAAGAATATTGTTGTTGTTCCTGTTCAAGAGGATTCGAAGGGGCTTTCAGGAGAAAGGGAATTAAGGAAATTTAAAAGAGCAATTGAATGAAGACTTCCCTGTCGGCCCTCTTATTCGTAAATGTTGTACCCTGTAACAGATTCGGGCCTATTCGAGGTGAATTCGAAAGGAAAAGTAATAATTGAGCAGTGATTGGTCTGCGTAATTGAGGTAAGTGGTTGGTCTAACTTTGGGTTGAGGGAATAGGACTCCTCACTTGTTTGTTATGTGAAACGCATGGGCGTGGTGTATAGGTGTGGTGACGAGTATCTATGCACCACCCAAATTGCCTAGGGGTGTGCATTCGAATCGGTTTATCGATAAATCGAATCGATTATTTGTTATCGATTTATCGATATCGATTTATCGATTTATCGATTTCGATTTCGATTCGGAAAATTTTCTTATCGAGTTATCGATTTCGATTTCGATTTTGTNATTGTCCTCTCTACGAGCCTCTACGCTATGGTCATGGATGTTCACAACAGATTTCGTACGGAATCCCATGCACACGCTACTCGTCGCTTCAATGAGTGTTTCATACTCTGTTGCATCATGTGAAATATGTATTGTCATGAATGATAAATTAAAAATTCTACCAATATCCTCCCACATGAAGAATATTGTTGTTGTTGTTCCAGTTCAAGAGGATTCGAAAGGGCTTTCAGCAGAAAGGGAATTAAGGAAATTTAAAAGAGCAATTGAATGAAGACTTCCCTGTCGGCCCTCTTATTCGTAAATGTTGTACCTTGTAACAGATTCGAGCGTATTGGAGGTGAATTCGAAAGAAAAATCGGTAATTGAGCAGTGAGTGGCTTGCATAATTGAGGTAAGTGATTGGTCTAATTTTTGCTTGAGGGAATAGGACTCCTCATTTGTTTGTTATGTGAAACGTATGGGCGTGGTGTATAGGTGTGGTGACGAGTATCTATGCACCACCCAAATTGTCTGTTAAGTATAACCCCCTTCCCGTGCCCCACTTATTTGATCATTATCTTAATTGTTATATGTTCATTATTGCTTCTATGACTATTTGACCTTGTTGATATGTTGTTAGATATTGTTCTGATTATTTGGAAAGAGTATTGGTTGTTTGAGCTGGTTTCCTTGTGATATGTATAACGGTTGAGAGGTTTGGAATTATTTTTACGAATTATTTATATATATATATAATATATATATATATATATATATATATATATACACACACACACACACACACACACACACACACACACACAC
>ML375890.1:37838-60652 GCA_005239525.1 Nicotiana knightiana
CGGTTGTGTTACTTTATTATTGTTGCAGTATTTGAATTGATGTGTTTAGATTTCCTTCTTGTTTTATAATAATTGTCTCAGATATATTTTCTTGTTCGTGTAGAATTATTTTATTGTATATATATATATATATATATATATATTAATATCACAGGTTTATTGTTAAAGCCCCGCCTTAGCCTCGTCACTACTTCGCCAAGGTTAGACTCGGCACTTACTCAGTACGTGGGGTCGGTTGTACTGATACTACACTATGTGCTCTTTTGCACAGATCTAGGTACTAGTCAGCAGTAGAGGATTTCAGGACGACGACCTATTCATTTAGAGACACGAGGTACATCTGCCGGCGTTTGCAGATTCCGAGAGTCTTCTCCTATTTTTACATACACTGTTTTATTATATTCAGAACAATTACACTATTTCTTTCGGCCATTATTTGTAGTATTCTTAGAAGTTCATGAATTGTGACACCAGACCCTGGGTAGTTCTAGAGTTATATATATTTAGGTCGTGTCTCGGGTTGCTTATTTATTTATTTATTATTTTATATTTGAAGTTATTCGTTGGAAATCATTAGATTTAATTTACTTTAAATTTGTTTTATTGTGTTTAAGCTAATAATCAAAGGAAAACAGTTAATTGAATTCTAATATTGGCTTGCCTAGCAAGTGTGGTGTTAGGCACCATCACGATCCCTAATGTTGGAAATTTGGGTTGTGACAATTATAGTGGTAATATTACTTTGCTCGGGTATTGTTTTTTACCCTGTTAAAAGATTTGGTATCGTTGTTACTCTTTTGTGTTATTATTATTTGTCGTGGATATTATTCCTGGGCGGGAATATTATTTTTTCCCCCAACACAACATATATACTTTGGTTGTTCTTTATTCATTCGGGTTGTTGACATCTAGCACGTCAGTGTATATGATTGCATGTATATACACATAAATTGTAACGGAGAGAGTATAGTTTTTATATCGTTCTAGAAAATACAGGAAGGTTTGGAGGGCGAGTATTAAGGTTGTAGGTTAGTAGGTAGTTGAACATTTTTCTTCCTGTTGAGGGTGTTAGGCTAGTTTGTTAGTGTCTTGCTTTAGTTTGATAGTTGTACTTATTGTGTTCGTATTGTTTTTCTGCTCCGATTGCTGCGAATACCTAATTTTTGCATGTTTTTAATACTAGTATTTGGATGATTTTCATTGCTTGTGCATTTTTATTTGCATTCCTTCATTAAAAATACCAAAAATATTTTTTACCTTTTATTTGTATATTTTAGCTTTGTATCTTTAAATTATATAAGCCAAAAAGATTTTTTCTTTCACTTGTACGCTTTGCTATAGGACTAAATAAAATAATTAGGGGGTTAAGAGTTTGGGCTATTGTATTTTTAATTAAAATTGAGCCAGATTGGCCCAAAACTTGAGCCTAATTCGGCCAGCCTGGTCCAATAAATGGCCTGCCAAGACATGGTCCAAAACGACGTAGTTTCATGATTAAACTACGTCGTTTCATCAAGTAAAACCAAGACTCCATCCTACCCGTCCATTCCTACTTGATCCAACGGCTCAAGATCAATCTCCCACCCAGGTATTTANACTTCAAGATCTAGCTGCCGCCCCTCTCCATGGCGGCACCACCGCCTACCGCCGTCCAAACACCCTAAAAAATTCACCATTCCATCATCTCCCTCTCCTCTCTCCATATCTCCAAACCAAATCCTTCAAACCCCCATCAAATTCCACGAATTTTAGATCTAAGAAACCTTAGCCGCCACTATTTTCCTCAAATTCGTGAAGTTCCGGCCACCACCACCCCACAATACTTACATCAATGGGTAGGGCTCTTCAAGACCTACCTATTGATGTCAATTTCACCCCAAAAATCCGGCGATGGAATTCCGGCGACCATGCCGCCGCCNTCTCTCCATATCTCCAAACCAAATCCTTCAAACCCCCATCAAATTCCACGAATTTTAGATCTAAGAAACCTTAGCCGCCACTATTTTCCTCAAATTCGTGAAGTTCCGGCCACCACCACCCCACAATACTTACATCAATAGGTAGGGCTCTTCAAGACCTACTTATTAATGTCAATCTCTCCCCAAAAATCCACCACCACCAGCCACCTCCGGCGACCAAAATCCGGCCAGCCACCTTCTACCTAGACACGTTTTTCTTTGAGATAAAAATGCTAGTTTCGATGGCCATGTGCCAAGGAAATTATAGTGGCATTTTATCTCAAAGAAAAATGTGCTCGAGTCGGCTTTCTCGTAGCGGACCCGAATTTGGTAAAACTCCTAATCTCCTTCTCTTTGTTTTAAATTTTATGTTTTTCCTATTTGATTTGTTAGCTTCTTTAGGTTTAAGTTTTGATAAGGATTGATTCACTAGTTCGTATAGTATTTTTTCTGATTTCTATGCTTAGTTAGTTATGTTGTGATTAATTACTTCACTATAATACGTGTTTTTCCTAATCATAGATTTTTATTTTTTCCTTGGATTAATCATATCAACATTAGTTTAATTGGCTAAGTTTCAATGCTGAATTTTCTGTTTTTATATTGGTTTGAATTGGTTAGTTAGTTTGATATTAGTTGTAAAGGGTAAAAGGCAAATGATGAGTGTAGGGTCCGTGTTTGATTTTATTTATACTATTTGGGACTGTTTGGAGTACAATACTCCAAAATTCTGTCCATATTTGGTGAGGAAAGACTGTTCATTGAACAAAAATCTGGCTTTGGACAGATTTTTGGCCAAACAAATCTATTCCAAAAGTCCTTTTTCTCCTATATAAAAAGGAGGTTTTTCCACACTATAGAGGGAGATATCTTGGACTCTTAAAAAAGAAGAAGACATCTTTGTAAAAAAAAATCAGCAACTAAAACACCCTTTAGCAAGCTGAAGTGGTGTGCTTAAATTTTAGAGTGCAAACCTTTAGAAAGGTACAAGTCTTCATTAGAACTGGTTCTAGGCTTCTTCTACAAGGCTTTCGGGCTTTTTAAACACGAAACTGCTGTTGTTTTCTGCTGGTATTTGCTGCTGTTTTTTTTTTCCTACTGAGCTTCATTCCTTCACTGCTGTATCTATTTTCTGCAAACCAGGTATTTTCTTAAATTTTGCAATGCAGATTTTTATATTCAACGGATGAGGATATGGCTCCTTTTTTTNTAATCATCCATGAAAGACTTCTAGCTTCAAATGTCTTGATGCGTTAAATCATAGTAAAAAATATGTTATAATATGGTTAGTCTCTTTAGCATTAAAGTGTTATCGTTTGTATAATTTTTTTTTATATATTGAGTGGTGATTGTAATTATGAAATATTGGATTCAAATGCTTAAGGTGTTTATGTTACTAATGAGTTTGTAGTCTGATTGTTGCCATGTTAGTGTAAGTAAGTAGAAATATTAGGTTAGTTCTTAAGAAATAATTTAATTTAGGAGGTGAAAGAGCAAAGATAATAATTAGCATGAGAGTTTTTTCTTTTACGAAAAATGCTTTTAATTTGGACATCATTGTGATGAGCAATTTGGGCTTAGAAGAATACTTGTCACTTTGTGTTGTATTTGTCATTGAGGCTCTTAATCAACACGGGTTAAACAAGCTAAATCTGTAGGCTCAATAACAATAGAAGTAAGCGGGTTTTTTTTTCTTCTCAAAATCAATAATGTGTCTTTTGTTAAATAAAATAAGTGGCCTAAAACCATGAAGTTTTACATAAGCTTTTTCTGGGTTTAACGTCTCGCATTAGTTAAAAAAAATAATTTTCAATGATGTCATATTCTGTTCCCTTTTTTGGTCGAATAAGTAATAAAAAAAAGAGAGAAAAGGGGTTTAAGCACTTTTTTTTGTTATTAATTGGAACGCTAAGAAAATAGTAGGCACGTTTTAATAATATTCAATAAATTAATCAAATAATCTCATATCATACCTATTAGTTTAGTCAATCCTTTGCTAAAATCGCGGATTCGCTTGCGTAGCGCGATAATTGTTTTAATAATTTTCAAAAAAAATAATAATAATAATTTTCTCAAATGTAGTAATTTCTCAACAATACTACAAATAATTGATTGTCATGATTTCAGATTTGCTTGCGAGACACACTTATGATAAATTAATTAATTATGTTATTCGACCATGCATTCGCTTGCGTAGCGTGATTATGACAATGTAATATTATTCAAATCATTTTGTTTAATAATTCGAATAGTAAAGTAAAAGTGGATAGGTAAAGCTTGAAAATCTTATAAATCACAGTTTGCCCAAAATTAATTCAAGCCGAGTTTAAGTCAACAAAGCGACCGTGCTAGAACCACGGGACTTGGGGAATGCCTTACACCTTCTCCCCGGTCAACAAAATTCCTTGCCCGGACTTTGCTTTTGGTAGACCAATAATAAAAGAGTTAAATTTTCTTTTGACTAGGGATTCAATTAAATGGTGACTTGGAACACCGAAAAAATCAATTCCAAGTGACGACTCTGTAAATAAAATAATCCCTACTCAAATTTGTCACTTTAATTGAAAAAATCCTTTAACCCCATAACACACATACATCTTTTTGGGGGTAGTAAAGGGGTGTGACAATTGCCTTAGTACCTTTCCATTGCTCTGATTGACGATACTACCTTTTCCGTTTATTTTTTTTATTATTCTTAATTAGGTTATTAGCACTGTCTTCCTGCCGTATTGTTATTGTTACTATATTTACAAGGGCTCAACCGTGCATTTGGATTATCATCATTAAACTGAGAATCCTACACACATTCAATGTCAACGCCAGAGGAAATTGTGTATTGAGTGCTTTGGCCAACTTGAGGACATGTTGTTTTTGATATCTGGTTTGTTAATTTGCCGAGGGTCTATCGGAAACAGTTTTTCTATCTTTTTAGTAATAGGGGTCAGGTCTGTGTACACTCTACCCTCTTCAGATCCTACTTATGAGATTAAATAGGTATGTTGTTGTTTGGTATGTTATGAACTTTTGCTGTTTTAAAATCTTCTCTGGATTACCTGATCTTCTGCATCTAAGTAACATTGAAAACCAGTGTAGTGGTATTTATCTTTTTCTCTATGATCTGTTGCTTTATTATTTAAGTAGTTTTACTTTGCATTTCTTTAGCTATGTGCCTCAGGGCTGTTGAATAAATCTATTAATAGTAGCAGTCTATATTACTCGGACTCTTCAAAAATATCTGTCACACCAGTGTCAACAAGACAAGGTTGTAGGGTCCACGCCCAGATTTGATTAACTTATCTTGGTTTCTTTGACAATATTCTATGCCCGAGAAGTTTAGATCGATTGAGTATTATATATATAGAATTGGTACAAATGTTGTGCTTACCCTAAACAGGGTAAGGGTTTTGTATTTATAAGTTGTCCTCTGTACAAGAATACAAGCCTACTTGTACAATTCTCTAATGCAATGTAAATACCAGCGTAAGAGTATAATACTAATACTATTCTAACACGCTCCATCAAACGACACATGGATGCATGTGGAGATTGTCTCTAAGACGTTTAAACTTATGGGAAAGAAGACCTTTAGTAGGAATATCAGCAAGTTGTTGATCGGTTGGTAAATAGTGCACCAAAATAGAACCAGAAGCAACCCGTTCACGAGCAAAATGGAAATCAACAGCTAAATGCTTTGTCCGTGAATGGTAGATAGGATTCACAGTCAGGTATAATGCACTAATATCGTCACAATAAACAAGAGGAGGGTCCGAAAGATAAATATGAAAATCACGCAATAACCGCTGAACTCAAAGAATATCAGCAACCGTGTGTGCCATGGCACGATATTCGACCTCTGTGCAAGAGCGAGACACGGTGTGTTGCTTCTTAGAAGACCAAGAGATTAGATTATTACCAAAAACTAAAAAAGAACCAGAGGTATAGCATCGAGTATCAGGAAAACCAGCTCAATCAGCATCAGCGTAAGCAGGTAATGAGATAGAATTTGAAGGACGACCAAGCAAAAGACCTGATGCAATGTACCAGCATGTGTACCAATTCTATCATATATAGTATGAGACACATTTTAACAGGAGATATCTTATATATAAATATTAGGTGTTTATAAAGAATTAAGTTTTATAGTTTTAGTTCATTAACTTTAACTAAGCGAAAGATATACTTTCTATCTCGTAGTATACATTTTGTTGGCCGCATCTTAGTGATGGATTATTATACGCAGCGGAAGCAATCCCAGTATCAAAATCACATGTAATCTAGATAACTAACATAAACGGGGTTTCACGGGTTACCTCTTGAAACGTGAACATATCTGTTTTTCGTGTAAGTCTTCAATTCCATAACTTCTCAATGGAATCTCCACCACCTGCACAATCGTGATCCTCGAACGTTCCACGGTCTTCTACTGTGTTACCCAAATATACCCGAAAATAGTAATTTCGTGTGGGCAAAATTTTAGGAAAAATAGCAGAAAAATTTCGGCCACCATGGCTGAAATTTTCGGCCTCCTTTTTTTCTCCCTATTCTAGGTGGAAAACCTTATGTATTTATAGCACAAGTTTTAAAAACCCTTTTCCAAAACCTGTTGGGTTTTCTTTTCCACCAAAAGAAAGGATTCCTTTATTTCCTATTATTTAGGCACAATATGGACCACAGAATTTAATTAACAAGGCTCCAATTATGGAATTAATTTCTAGTTTTCGAAATTAATATCTACCATAATTAATTACAAATTATTCCACTAAAAATTCGTAATTGCACTCCTTATTCAATTTCGAAATTCATCCATTAAATCTTATTTAACTCCTCATGTTAAGATTTAGATACTAATCAATTAAATTAAACTACTGAAAATTTAATTTATTGATTATTTCCTTTAGACTTTCGCTTAAGTTATTTCATGTGTCGGATACAAAATCCACCGGCCGGGTTTACACATGAAAACTTATAAACTTTCATAAAGGTGTGTCATCAATCTCTAAACCGAGACATGGATTCCATCAACTAACTATTACTTCGCCAATGTACATTATTATTATTATCCAATTTACCAGGCATATTGACCCGCGAAAGAATCTCGCCTTTTAATAAATCAAAACAATAATAATATACACAACTAATAATAATTATATCAAGATTAAGAGTATAAGTACATTTAATGGCTAGAGAGTTTATTTTATTAAGTCAGTATAAAATACTTATCTCTACTTGGTCCGTTCAATACATACAAAATGTACTAGCACAAGAAGTTGGGATTAAGTCATTCCTATAATCAAGATAAATTATATTTAATCTTGTGCTACAATCATCCATGATGGTTTGTCCAATTCCATCATTAGATTGTGAACTCAAACTTTATACTTATAAGAACCGATGATTTAATCTTCCGTTTATAAGTTAAACTCTATACACTAAATCATCTACTATATAAGTAAAGGACACAGCCGAATATATGATCTATTTAAAACTTTATTAAAATTGAATAAACAATTGTTCCATAATAAATTCTAATCCAAACCAAACTCATGGTTAATAGTATAAATCCCAACACTTAGCACCCGTATCCACACCCCCGAATAATTTATAACAAAGAACCCGACATTTAGATCAGCATCCGTGTCGGATATCTGCACCCGAGCCCGAGGAACATAAGTAGCAATTTCATAATAACGAAAATAATTAGAAGTTCCTTAACGAAAATGATTTGAAATGCCCTTAAAATGCAGCTCCCGCATCCAGTTGGTTGAGAAGTTTTATTTGGAATAGAGTTGAGTCGATGAAAGAAAAAAGGTTTCAAGTACGTCCATCTATTCAATTTTATATGATATTTTTACTATTTGTGAGTTAAAAGTTGTTGTTTGACTACTATTCATGCCATAAAAAGACTTGAACAAATTATGCCTGAATTTATATTAAAAAGTGAGTTACTTTACCCTCGTGCTTCGAACCCTTCACATAAAATGAGATGGATTTATGATATTTTTGTTTAACTTAACTTAGTCTGCCCAAAGGTTACGTAAGAATTTTTAGTATGGGTCCTTTTTAAGGCCCGCGTTTAACTTATCTCCCACTTAAAATAATTTAGGCAAAAATATACGGAACAAATGAAATTATTATAGAGAGATTTGATTGTATCGGCGCTCTACACTCGCAAAACTTCTCATTCTTGTTCTTCTCTTGCTTCTAGCCCCTTCTTCTTGAAATAAATTTGTATACGATCAAAATCGGGCTTACCCAATTTTGTATGGTTAATCGAGACCAGGATAGCAGGCCAAGGTTCGACCTGACATTGTATCGGACCACGACGCGAAGATAGATTGATAAGCTCATGAATCAGTGACTGATCAAGATCGAGACCAGCCGGATCGAGACCGAGAGGGTAGAGATCGAGCGATATCGAAGGAAGCCTGCTGAGTCGAATAACAGAAAGCCGAGATATCCGTGATTGCGCAAGGATCGTGGCGGAAATCTTGACACGTATTAAGTCAAGACCGGTTAATTACCTAATCATGTGATTTCCTTCTGTATTTAGAATTGTACCATAAGTAGAATTCATCTACTATATAAATGGGGTTCTAATCATTTTGTAAAGATCATATTCACGCATAACAAAGCAAGATATCACATTTTCTCTCTTAAGGTTTCATACTCTGTTATTCAGTTCATACATTTCATAACAAGGTCGATCTAGCTCGAGGGTCAAAGCTGCGTGTTGCATTAGTTGCTTTACTTTACAGTTTATTTCTAATATCAATTTTTATATTTCTCAGTTTGTACCAAGTGATACGTAAGAATATTTGTAAAAATTGCACGTGGCATCCTATTTGGTCGCCCCAATTTAACTTATACCTACTTTTTAAATTTTTTTTAACTTGTACCAATTCTTTAAACAGCTTCAGGCCTCTTTCTCCTCCTTCATTTTCTTCTTCTCAAGGTTTTCCACTCAACTGCTGCTCACCTACAAGATTTCAATAGAGTATTTCAGGGGACTTGGTGTCACCCTTGTTAGTCCTCGATCGATTCGTCTTCGTTCTTGGAAATGTGATCATCATTATTCTGCTCTTGAAATCAGGACAGTCATCTTCCAATTCCACAAACAATATATAAATCGATTTTTAGGATGAGTACAAGCAAACATGTACGATGTACGAAGAGGCTTCTTGTGAACAAAACAAGAAACAGACAAAACCGAGCATTCTAGTAGAAGAGGCATTTTGTGAAACAGAGCAAGAAAGAGAGCTCTAAGATCGACTAAGTGTACCTGAAATTTACACGAGTCCAAGTGTAAAACAACTCTTCTTTCCACTAGATGATATTATTATCATATACAGGTAGCTCTAAGAATGCTGAAGTTCAACAAATATAAACAAAAACTTCAGTTCCTAGAATGCTGAAGTTCAGCAAATACAAAACAAACTTTAGCTCCTAGAATGTTGAAGTTCAGCAAATACTAAACAAACTCCAGCTCCTAAAATGCTGAAGTTTAGCAATTACAAAACAAAAACTTTAGCCAAAACATGTTATAGTTTTATTGAACTGAAGTTTCCCATTGCACTATGAACTGAAGTTTGCGTGATTGCCTTTGCAAGTCAGGTCAAACTTTAGGCAAAACATTCTGAGTTCAAACTTCAGACATCAATTTTTGCTACTTCAGGCCCGCATGTCTGAAGTTAACCGAAAAGTGGGTACCCTTGTAATTTTTTTTGCAAAGCGAGTATAAGTTAAAACGTAACCGAAAAACTAGGTATAGATGCAAATCCCCCAGAATATTTAGTAGGTTTCCTTTTTAAGGTCCGTGTTTATAGAAGGAAAATTTTCAGAAACCACTATGTTTTTGTGATTATTAGCTTGTTATAGCTACCATTTACTAAATTACTTCATATCGCTATGTTTTCAGTTGTTATAGACTGTGTCCGATGTATTTTTGTTACTCTATTCATGAATACAGTAGCAAAACTCGACGGAAAATAGGGGAATCAAGCTAAGCAGAGAATGTATTCGACTGTATTCGTGAATACAATAATGGAATTTGTGAAAAAAAGGTCTTCGGTTGTTTAAAAACGGTAAGTGAATCAATTAATGCGATAGACTCCTAATATAACTCAACAAACTCACAACAAACTCAATTATAACACAAAATTTGTATTTTCAGTTATAGAAAAGATTCTCAACTGAAAAACACCCCAAAAACAGAGCAATCTTCAGAGATTCAATCCATCCTTTCTTTTTAGTGGTATCTTTACTAAAATATTTTTTAGTGGTATCTTTACAAATAGATTTATATATTGAAATTATATAATTACATTGAATACAGTTAAATACATAAAAATACATTGAATACATGAATACATGAATACATACTGCAGATCTATTTGAATACATACTGCAGATATATTTGAATACATATATACATCTGAATAATAAATTATATTAATTAAAGAAAACATATGAATACATTCATGAAAAAAAAAGACATTGAATACAATGAAATACATGGAATACAACAGATACATTGAAATACAATGAAAAAAAGGTAACAGACTCTTCAAGGCAAAGCAGCTACATCTTTTTTATTTCTTTTGCCGTTTTATTTTCGCATTCCTTCACCTTGTCGAAATATTCTTCTTATAATCTCGTAGAATGAAATTGAATTACTTGGATAGTGAATTTTGAATAACGAGTAGTTAAGCAAGAAAATCACTTCTCTACTTTCCATTCAAAATGGCGTGAAAGATGTTGGATCTTAGAGTTTTTCAACTTCAACTAATTTAGATTGTCACGCTTGGAAACCAAATGGTTTTTAATGTAATCATCATTTCAGAAAAAGAAGAAGGTATCGCCGGCCAGAGGAGGGGGTTAGGGGTGACACAACAAGGAAGGGGGGAAGTGGTCGCCGACCGAATTTGTCGTTGGCGGAACACAGCCCTTGCTAGGGTTTCTAAAAGCAGGGGAGGAAAAAACTGGGGGGAAAAGAGAAGAAAGAGGAAAGATAAAGGAGGAGAGAGTGAAGAGGGAGGGAGAGAGAAAAGTAATACACAACGTAATTAATAATTTAAAGGTAGGAAGTGGTCATAAATAGCTATTTGCTATAAAAAAATTAAAAGGTAGCTATAAGAGATAATTTTTTTTAAAGATATTTATTTATAATAAATAAGGTATCAACCTTTTCTATAAGAGGTAAAATTTCCTTTATAGAAAGTTGAAAACCCTGAACTTTATTTTGCCCTTTTAATTTGTTAATCCTATCTCTTATTTCAAATTATGATTTTAGATTAATTGAAAGTATTTGTAAATGCCTAATTTTGTTTTTTTTTCTTTTACCTTATACTTTTGAATAATTATTTTGTGTGTTTGTAGATTTTTAGAATTAGATTTTTAGTTTAATTAGTTTTTTAAGGGGGTTAAGGGACTGGGCTTTGCTTTTTATAGAAGAAATTGGCCCAAAAATGGACCAAAATCAGCAGCCCAAAGCACCTGACCCGCCCAGCTCAAGACCCCAACCAGACGTGCCAAAACGACGTCGTTTTGTTTAAGTGGCTAAGATTTAATCTTAGCCACACATCTTGACTTGATCCAATGGACCTGATTTAATCATCATTTAGGTATTTAAAGCCCTTAATATCCAAAAATTTCCCCAAATTTCCCCTATTCTTTTCTTTCCTCTCTTTCTTTCTTCTCTCCTCATTCTCTCAAACCCCCTGCCGCCGCCGCCTACTGCCGCCGCCGGAAATCGCCCACCGACGGCGGTCGTCCTTCAAACACCCCCAAATTTTCACCATCTCCTCGTCTCCTCCTCCTCCTCTTTCCATATTTCCAGGCTAAATCCCCAGAATCCTCACCAATCTCCACGAATCTAGAAAAATCTGAAACCCTAGCCGCCCTTTTTTCCCCAAATTCATGAAGTTGTAGATCTCCCCACACTACAATACCTACATCAATGGATAGATCTCTTCAAGACCTACTTATCGATAATTCGGCGATGAAATTTCGACGACTACCACTGCCCGAAAGCCGCCTAAAATCACCACCACGCCTCTGTCTTGGCCTATCCCATGACTTGAAGCACGAGTTTCTCATTGGTGATATCGTGACTGACCAATGGCTCGCTGGAAATAACGGTCACGATTCGCCAATTAGAAAATCGTGCTCGAAGTTCACATTGTTATCGAGTTGGTGTCCCACCACTGTCTCGGGCACTTGGATTGTAAAATGGTAAAAATCCTAATCATTTTCCCCGCCATTGTTTTTCTGTTTTCTTTGTGATTCTCCTAGGATTTTAGTTTAGTTTAAGGCTTGTTAGTGATCGACTAATTTAAACTAGTTTCTGATTTCGTACTTATTTAAGCTAATTAGTTTTAATGTCTTCACTATCTAATACGTATTTTATTTGGCGTTAATCATTAAATTCTGTCTCTTATCATTGGTTTTAGTTTAGTCGTTAGTGTGTTGTAATTGAGTGATGTCTCTGGAAGTTAATTGAAATTTCAGTGTCTTCGGACTATAACTGGAATCCCAATCCCCGTCCCTTTTTGTTCTCTTTTGCTTATCATTAACTTAGGATCAAGTTAATTTAGGTATTGTTTCGTGTTATTATTTCGTATATTGTTATTTCTGATTTTAGTGCTTAATTAGTGTTTAGTCAGCCTAGTTTAATTGTTGATTCTAGTTTAATTTCTGCATTGGTGTGGAATTAATTGTTGAAGTTTATTTCTGAACTTTCTGCTTTTGTATTTGTTAATTAAGTGGAGAGTAATATTAAGGGATAGAGTTGAAAGTTAGTAGAAGGTGAATGGAGTAGAGTACATGTTTGGCTGTAATGTACTGTTTGTGTACTATTTGGAGTACAAAACTCCAAAAATCTGCTTCTAGTTGGTAAAATACTATCTCTTGTATAGATTTTTTACCAAAGATCTGTCCTTTGAATAGTGTTGGACAGATTTCCTTTGAATAGATTTTCAGAATGAAATCATGTCTCTCCTCTCCTATAAAGAGAGGGTCTTTCTTTCACTTTAGGGAAGATTTTTGAACACTCTATTTTACATGGAGAGATCATCTTTTACACTCTAAAAAAACATATAACCTTGAGAAAAATCAGCAGCTGAATATATATAGCAAGCTGAAATTTCAGACCTTGGTGACTATTTTTTTTTTAGTGCAAAAACTTTGACAAAAATAGAAGTATCTATTAGGCAATGTGTGAGGTTGATAGCTACTAGTTTCAAGCATCTTTGTTGAGTTTTCTAGGTTGTCTTAGCACTTGAATTGCTGTTGTTTCTATTGTATTTGCTGCTGAATTGCTGTTGCTGCACTATTGTATTTTTATCATTCTGCAAACCAGGTAACTTTCAAATCCTTATATTGCAGATTCTTGATGATAATAAGGAGTATTTGATCCCGATTTGGTTGATGGAACATGTTAGATTTGATTTTGTTTCAAGATGAACGTTATATTACTGTTATCATCATGTAAAAATGTTAGAAACTGGTTAAATTATCATTTCTTCTTTATATATATAATTGAAATTGTATTTTGTTAAGTTTACTTAGTTTGGGGAAAAGATAAAAACCTCATTTTTTAGCCATGTTCGTTTAGTTTGGGATCTTTTATGTGAGTTACTTTTAAGGTTCATGTATAATTATCTAGGAAAGACTTCTAGCTTCAAATGTTTTGATGCTTTAAATTATAGTCAACATAATGTTATTATATAGTTTTTCTCTTTAGTACTAAAAGATTACTGTTTTTTGTAGTTTTTATATGTAGTTGCTATTTGTAATTATGAAAGTGGATCCAAATGCTTAAGATGTTTACGTTACTAATGAGTTGATAGTATGAGTAGTACCATGTTGGTATAAATGAGTAGAAATATTATGTTAGTCCTTAACAAATAAATTGATTTAGGAGGTGAAAGAGCAAAGATAATAATTAGCATGTGAGTTTATTTTTACGAAATCGATTTTAATTTGGACATCATCGTGATGAGAAATTTGGGCTTAGAAGAATACTTGTCACTTTGTGTTGTATTTGTAATTGATGCTCTTAATCAACATGGGTTAAACAAGCTAAAATCTGTAGGCTCAATGACAATAGAAGTAAGCGGGATTTTTCTTAAAATCAATAATTTGTCTTTTGTTAAATAAAATAAGTGGCCTAAAATCATGAAGTTTAGCATAAGCTTTTCCCGGGTTTAATGTCTTGCATTAGCTAAAAAATAATTTTAATGATCTCATATTTTGTTCCATTTTTTGGTCGAATAAGTAATGAAAAATTTAAGCACTTTTGTTATTAATTTGAACGCTAGGCAAATAGTAGGCACGCTTTAATAATATTCAATAAATTAATCGAATAATCTCATACCTTATCCATTGATTTTAATTAATTTATAATCTAGTTATTTCTCATAATCGTGGATTCGCTTGCGTAACGCGATAGTAACTTTTAATAAATTTTAAAAAAAAATTAATTTCGTCAAGTGCAGTAACTTTCTTTTTAAAAAAAAAGCAATAATGTGCTAATAATTCTTGTCATAACTGCGGATTCGCTTGGGTAGCGCTGTTATGATAAAATTAATAAATTTTGTTTCGATCACACATTCGCTTGCGTAGTGTGGTTATGCCATCTTATTATTCAAAATTTTCTTTAATTTTTCTAATAATCAAGAAATAAAGGCGGACAAGTAAAATATAGAAACTAATAAAGCACAGTTTATTCAGAATTAATTCAAGCCAAGTATAAGTCAATAAAGCGACCGTGCTAGAACCACGGGACTCGGGGAATGCCTTACACCTTCTTCCCGGTCAACAGAATTTCTTACCTAGACTTTATTTTCGCAGACCAATAATAAAAGAGTCAAACCTTCCTTTGACTAGGGATTCAAATAAAAGGTGACTTGGAACACCAAAAGATCAATTCCAAGTGGCGACTCTGAATAATAAAATAATCCCTATTTCAAAATTGTCACTTTAAATGGACCACAATCCGTATAACACATACATCTTTTGGGGGTGTGACAGTATCAATATAAAAGTGGAACTTACTCATCTTATTAATTGAAAGTACCTATTAACAAAAAGAACTACTTCCAATTCCTACATATCCATATATTGTATGTCAGTGCTCCAACTACAGCTTCCATAGTCTCCTTTTTTAATCTTCTCCAATGTCTTCTTCTTAATTGTTGCAGACATTGCTTTGGGTGTGCTAGTTGATCTCTCGCCCTATTCAAACTCTGATAAAAAAATGGCCCAAGGAATAATAGTGATTGCTTTGCCGTGATCGTTTTTCGTTTTTAGCGTTTTGGGACCATAAAATAAGGATTTCGCCTGATGCCTAAATTTTCGTGTGCTATAACTCACACCATCTGCGTGCATCTGGACGATCGGACCTGAATCACCTAAAAATATTTCGGTCCATCAAAAAAAACCCAAGAACAATAGTGATCTCTTCACCATGACCGTTCCTCGTTATTTGGCCTTTTGGGGCCATAAAACCAGAGTTCTGCCTGACTTCAGGATTATGCATTCGCGCAACCGGACCCGAATCGCCAAAAATTTTGATGGCCCATAAAAAACGATCCATAGAAAAATTGTGATTGCTTTGCCATGACCGTTACTCACTTTTTTGCATTTTGGGGGCCATAAAATTGAAATTCCGCAGGATTTCCAAATTATCGTGTGCTATAGCCCCCGCCACCTACATGCATTCGGGCAACCGAATCCGAATCGCCTAAAAAATTTTCGTTCCATAAAAAATGACCCAAGTAAAAAAAGTAATCGCTTCGTCATGACCATTTCTCTTTTTTTGTGTTTTGGGGCATAAAACTAGAATTTCGCCCGATTCCCGGACTATCAGCCCACACCATTTGCATGCATCCGGGTGACCGGAGCCCGAATAGCCTAAAATTTTACCGGCCCATCAAGATTGACCCAATGACCAATAGTGATTTCTTTGCCATGACCATTTCTTATTTTTTAGCGATTTGGGCCATAAAATATGAATTCCCCTCGATTTTCATATTTTTGTATAATATAGCTCACGCCACCTACATGCATCTGGTCGACCGAATCTGAATAGCCTAAAATTGTTCCGGCCCATAAAAAATGACCCAAGGAACAATAGTAATCGCTTCGTCATGACTGTTCCTCATTTTTTCGTGTTTTGGGGCCATAAAAACTTTAATTCTGTCCAATTCCCTTGTTTTTGTGTGCCCACGCCACCTGCATGCATCCGGATGATCGGATCTGAATCGCCTTAAATTTTTTACGGCACATAAACAAGGACCCAAGGAACAATAGTGATCGCTCTTCCATGCTCATTTTGGAGTTTTGGGGCCATAAAATTAGAATTTTGCCCAATTTACTGATTTTCGTGTGCTATAACCCAAGCCATCTGCATCTATCCGTATGACCGGACCCAAATCGCCTAAAAAATTTCCAGGTCATTAAAAACGTCCCAAGGAACAATTGTGATTGCTTCTCCATGACCATTCCTTATTTTTTGATATTTTTGGGTCACAAAATTGAAATTCCCGCCTGATTCCCAGATTTTTGTGTGCTATACCATCTGCATGCATACGGGCAATCGGACCCAGATAGCTTAAAATTTTGTTGGCCCTAAAAAGTACCAAAGGAACAATAGTTATTGCTTCTCCATGACCATTCCTACTTTTTTTGCATTTTGGAGCCATAAAAATTGGAATTTTCCCCTATTCCCAGATTTTACGTGCGCTATAGCCCATCCCATCTGCATGCATTCGGACAATCAGATACGCGTCGCCTTTAATTTTTTCAACCCATCAAAAATGACCAAAGAACAATACGGATTGCTTCGCTATGACTGTTCCTCATTTTTTTGTGTTTTGGGACCAAAAAAGTGAAATTTCGCCCAACTCCCAGATTTTGGAGTGCTATAACCCACCCCATCTGCATACATCCGGGCGACCGGACCCGAATCGCCTAAAATTTTGCCGACCCATCAAAAAACGACCCAAGGAACAATAATGATTGCTCGTCGTGACCGTTTCTTATTTTTTTGTATTTTGGGGCCATAAAACTGAAATTCTGTCCGCTTTTCACATTTTCGTGTGTTATATAGCCCACGCCATCTACATGCATCAGGGCGAACAGGACCAGAATAGTCTAAAAAAATTTCAGCCCATCAAAAATGACCAAAGGAACAATAGTTATCGTTTCGCCACAATCTTTCCTCAGTTTTTGGCATTTTGGGATCATAAAACTAGAATTTCGCCCGATTCTCAGATTTTCGTGTGTTATAGACCACACTATCTGCATACATCCGAGTGACTGAACCCACGTCACCTTAAATTTTGTCGGCCCATAAATAATGACCCAAGGAACAATAGTGATCGCTTCTCCATGACCATTCCTCTTCTTTTTTTTTTCCTTTTGGAGCCATAAAACTGGAATCGCCTAATTCCCAAATTTTTGTGTGCTATAGCCCTCACCATCTGCATGCCTTGGACGACCGGGCCCGAATCGCCTAAAATTTTACTGACCATAAAAAGCGACCCCAGGAATAATAGTGATCGCTTCACCATGACTATTCTTCTTTGTTTTTGGCTTTTCGGGGCCATAAAACTTGAATTCCGCCTGATTCCCAGATTTTCGTGTGTATAGCTCACGCTACCTGCATGCATTCAGGCGGTCGAATTCGAATCACCTAAAATTTTGCATGACCATCAAAAATGACCCAAGGAACAATAGTGATCGGTTCGCCATGATTGTTCCTCGTTTTTCGATATTTTTGGGATCATAAAACTGTAATTCCGTCTGATTTCCCAAATTTTCATATGTTGTAGTCCATGGCATTAACACAAACTCATACGACCAGCCTCGAATCTCCTAAAATTTTGTGGGCCCATAAAAAATAACCTAATGAACAATAGTCATCGCTTTGCCATGATCGTTCCTTATTTTTTGGAATTTTAGGGCCATAAAAAGGGATATAGGATGATTCACAAATCTTCGTGTTCTATAGTCAATGCAATCTGCATGAATTCTGGCGACCGGCTCCGAATATCCTAAAACAACCTAATAAATGATAGTCATCGCATTTCCATGACTGCTCCTTTTTTTTCTGGGCATTTTAGGGCCGTAGAACAGGAATTCAAGACGATTCCCTGATTTTCATGTCTTATAATCCATGCCATCTGCATGAATTCCGCCAACCAGCTCCGAATCTCCTAATGTTTTACAAGCCATAAAAACAACCTAATGAATAATATTTATCATTTCGCCATGACCGTTCCTCGTTCTTTGGCGTTATAGGGCCATAAAACGAGAAATTTAGGACGATTCTTAAATTTTTGTATGCTATATTCCTCGTCATTTTCATGAATTTGGGCGTATGGCCCCGAATGTCACGACCCAATTTCCCACACGGTTCGTGATGGCGCCCAACAACGGGGTTAGGCAAGCCAACATAAATTCTACCAAGTGTTACCCTTCCCATATGACTAATAAATCCAATTTTTACCAGTTTTAGACATTTATTTACAGGATATTAGGCGGTGACATGAAATAAAACATCTGATATGTGAGTCAAAAGATAAACATATGTATGAAAATGCAGCCCAACAATGCAAAATTGTACGCACGTGTGTGACAGGAACTAGTGTCACGAGTGTCACGGGCAACTATCAGAATATACCAGAATACACAAATATATACAATCCCATAGTCTGAATGAAATAGACGGGAAAATGACAAAAGGAAACTCTAAGGTGCTGCCAGGAAATCGCCAGGGAGAGCAGTTCACCGTGAAGTATAACCAACCCCGGTCAGTATCTAGCACCGGACTAATAATCAGACGCACCGACCTCCGAACCTGTACAGTCAAGTACAGAAGAAAAGAAAGTGCAGCATGAGTACATACATAAATATGTACCCAGTGAGTATCCCGCCTAATCTCGAAGAAGCAGTGACGAGAAGTCGACCCGATACTCACTAAGGTCCAACAATGATAAAGTAAGCAAGATGTAAGGAAAAAAATAGGCATGAAAGACAATTAACCAAGTGCAACAATATTAAACATCAAATAACAATCCATAAATCCACCCGGATTGGTAACCGCCGTGGCGTACGACCCGATCCCATCCTGAAATCCTTGATCCCGTCGTGGCGTACGGCCCGCTCCCATAATATATACTCTCTCATCACTCTGCCGTGGCGTACGGCCCGGTCCCATAATATAATCAATCATCACTCTGCCGTGGCGTACGGCCCGATCCCATAATATAATCAACCATCACTCTGTCATGGCGTACGGCCCGATCCCATAATATAATCAATCATCACTCTGCCGTGGCGTACGGCCCGATCCCATAATATAATCAACCATCACTCTGTCATGGCGTACGGCCCGATCCCATAATATAATCAATCATCACTCTGCCGTGGCGTACGGCCCGATCCCATAATATAATCAATCATCACTCTGCCGTGGCGTACGGCCCGATCCCATAATATAATCAATCATCACTCTGCTGTGGCGTATGGCCCAATGCCATCCTGTGATCACTCTTATCACACTCAAATCAAGCCAAGTATTATCACGTTCAAAAACAACAATACCAATCACTCAAGAATACAAGTCATATTTAGGCTACAATACGGAAAAACAATGAACATGTTGTGTCCTAACTACCAGGACAAAGCAGTAATAGCCATTACGTACGGAACCTCGTCACTTGGTGCGTACGTAGCCCCCAAACAAGATCACATAGCAATCAAGGTTACCTAGAGGGACAATTTCCCTCTCACGAGGTTAGAAATGAGACTCACCTCGACAAAGCACTCCTCGGACCAAGGACTGGGTCAAAAGATGCGTCCGAAACTTCGAATTTACTCTTGACGGCTCACAACTAGCCAATCATAATATACTTAAGTCAATTTCAGTCCCAAGAAGGAGAACTAACAAGAAATCCCAAAGTTTAAGCACTTTTGACGATTCTTGAAATTTCGACCCCGGGCCCACACATTTGGATTTCGAAATTTTTTGAAGGAATCCATTACCCGAGGTCTAAGGATCACAAATATACTATTTTTACTTGATTTCATGGCCAATTCACAGAAAATTCTAAAGTGATTACAAGTTCTAGGTTACTACCCAATTCACCAAATTTTACCCATGAAAATCTTTGATTTTAAGTTGAAAACATGTTAAATGATGTTAATGATTGAAAGAAATGAGTAAAAACCACTTACAACTGATTTGGAAGAGTCCTGTTCTTTGGAAAAATCGCCCAAGAGTGTTGAGTTTGAGAAAGTATGAATTATGAAGTAAAAACTCGGTTTTGTATAGAGCAGGCCACTGGTTGGCTTCGCAAATGTGAACAGAGGTTCGCATTTGCGAAGACCCCTGACTTGAAAATTTTGAAGAACAGTTCGCATTTGCAAACACCGAGTAGAAGGGGAGGCTTCGCATTTGTGATGGAATTGTTCGCATTTGCGAACATGCCTGCCCAGCACTGACTTCGCATTTGCGAACATGCCTGCCCAGCATTGCCTTTGCATTTGCGATGGCATTCTTCGCAATTGCGAAGGCCTGCAGAACAGGCATAGCAGCAGATTCCCAAGGCCAGAAATGAAGTCAGTGGCCTAAGAAAAACTCACCCGAGCCCTCGGGGCTCCAAACCAAATATACCAACGGGTCCCAAATCATAATACGGACTCGCTCGAGTCTTCGGAACACTCAAAACAATGCTAAAACTCGAAATCACACCCCCAAACCTCAAGAACCAAACTTAGGAATTTTAAGTGTTCTAACTCCGCTAACAACGTGCCGAACTAACCTATACATCTCGGAATGACACCAAATTTTACGGATTACTCACACAACATCCTACGAACTTACCCGTGTGATCAAATCGCTAAAACAACATCATACACATAGAATTAGGTCTCAAAATCCATGAATTCTATCAAATTTCACAAAACATCAAATTTTCCATTTTAAGTCAGAAACACGCCAAACGAAATCCGATTTCAACCAAACTTTACAGAAAGTGCCTAGAACATATATAAGACCTGTACTGGGAGCCGGAACCAAAATACGGACCCGATACCATTACTTTCTAATCAGATTCCATTTTCAATTTCCTTAATTATTTTCAGAAAACAATTTCACTCAAAAATTCATTTCTCGGGCTTGGAACCTCGGAATTCGATTTCGGGCATACGACCAAGTCCCATATTTTCCTATGGACCCCCCGGGACCGTCAAATCACGGGTCCGAGTCCGTTTATCCAAAATTTTGACTGAAGTCAAATTTATTTATTCTAATATCAAATCCTGGCACTTTTTAATTTTGTATTTGAGTTGTCCGACTACGCGCCCAGACTGCGCATGCAAATCGAGGCAATTACAAATGAGGTTATCAAGGCCTCGGGAGTATGGGGTGGGTAATACCATAGGTGATGACCCTTTGGGTCGTCACAATCTCTACCTCTAAAACAACCGTTCGTCCTCGAACGGACAGAAGAAAGGAGTACCTGAGTCGGGAAATAAATGAGGGTAATGGCTCCGCATAACGGACTCGGACTCCCAGGTCGCCTCCTCGACTAGTTGGCCCCTCCACTGGACCTTCACAGCAGCAAATCTCTTGGACCTCAACTGACGGTCCTGTCTATCAACAATAGCAATTGGCTCCTCCTCGTAGCCCAACCTCTCATCCAACTGAATAGTGCTGAAATCGACCACGTGAGAGAAGTCGGTGTGGTACCTCCGAAGCATGGAAACATTAAAAACTGGGTGAACTCCTGATAAGTTGGGAGCAAGGCCAGCTCATAAGCAGCCTCTCCAACTCACCTCAATACCTCGAATGTACCTATAAACCTTGGGCTCAACTTACCCTTCTTCCCAAACCTCATAATACCCTTCATAGGCGAAACTTTCAACAGGACTCTATCTCCCTCCATGAATGATACATCACGCGCCCTCTGATCCGCGTAACTCTTCTGTCTGGACTGTGCTGTACGGAGTCTCTCCTGAATCAACTTCACTCTCTCCAAGGCATCCCTCACCAGGTCGGTGCACTATAACTTAGCCTCACCGGGCTCGAACTACCCGATAGGGGAACGACATCGCCGACCATACAACGCCTCGAACGGTGCCATCTCAATGTTGTACTGATAACTATTATTGTAAGCAAACTCGGCCAAAGGCAAGAACTGGTCCCACTGACCCCCAAAATCAATCACACATGCCCTGAGCATGCCCTCCAATATCTAAACTGTACGCTTGATGCGAGACTAAATTGCATAGTTTAACATGTGATATACCTTACATTTTATGCGCATTAATGATAAAATTACACTTTTTATGTGCTTAATGGAGTTTATTTCATGTGTAGGTGAATTGGAAATGGAAACGGAGCTAAAGGGATGCAAATACGTCAAAAATACGCAAAAGGAGACGCCCGGGCGATAGCCAGGCGTTTGCCCCATACAGCCTGCCCCCCCTAGCGTTAGGGGGGCGTTTACCCCATAAGGCCTGGCCCCCCCTAGCGTTAGGGGGGCATTAGGGCCATAACGCCAGCCCCCCCTGGCGTTAGGGGGGCGTTAGAGCCCAAACGCCAGGGGTCCCCAGTTTCGCCCAATTCCGAGTTTGACGAGTTAAATGTTTCCCGGTTGAAATAGAAGTCTCCTACACGGTTAGGGTTCGCCCTAAACCTATAAATAGACTCCTAAAACACAATTAAAGGGGGATTTTCGTGGATTAACAGTAGACAAGAAGAAAATCCCATCGAAGAGCAAGAACACGATTTCTACAATCTAGTATATCTTACTTTATATTTCAATTATGCAATTGTTTGTAGTTTTG
>ML375893.1:0-14711 GCA_005239525.1 Nicotiana knightiana
TCCAAAATCACCAAAGTATGAGCATATCAGAAAACTACGTTTTTTTTCAAACTTTCAACAACATATAGGATATTCCAACTAGGCGTGATGGCATCTAACTCAACCCGCTAGGTAAGCCAATTAACGATAATCCAAGTCAAATGAGATTTACAGAGAAAATAAATGATGAATTAACTGAACTTTATACAACAATCCAAGGATTGGTAGTACGAATCATGAGCTTCTAAGACTTTGAGTTTCCAAAGCTAGTATGAAATAAATACATCATTTGTTCGAAATGTACATAAATAGATTTATAAATCTGAAGCTTCCAAGAACAAGAGGCAATTATAACTGGAATGCAGGTATATCTTCAATTTTAGCTCCCGCCATATATAACAACATCAACTCCAGAATCTGAACGCAAGGTGCATAAGTGTAGTATGAGTACAACCGACCCCATGTACTCAATAAGTAACAAACCTAACCTTAAGTAGTGACGATCTCGGCAAAACGTTCAGAGTCCAACACCAATAGCCAAGAACAAATCGTAATGATATAATGAAAGCAGTACAAGTAATGACTCAAAATATATTATGCTCAGCTAGTTCACAATTACGAAGAATAGACATGCTTTTCAGGTATAACAGTAAAACCCAAATCTTTCTCCAAAATCACCAAAGTATGAGCATATAAGAAAACTACGTTTTTTTTCAAACTTTCAACAACAGATATGATATTTCTTTATCAGATAGCATGAGGAAAGTACATCTTTATGCCTACATGCCAATATGCATGTCAAGTCATGAATGTCACAACACTGTGTAGCATGAGAAAAAATGCATCTCTATTGCTACATGTATGCATGTCAAATGAATGATCTCACAGTGATAATCCCAGATACTCATACTCTCGGAGTACTCAATATGCATGCCTCAAACTACCACTCATCACACTTAATCACTCAGCACTGTACGGTACCTGCACTCACTGCTGGTATGTCAAACTCTAGAGGGGCGGATCCTGCCCAAATGCTAATATAAAGCCAATACGACCTGCTGCAGCGAGAAACCCGATCCCATAATAATAATAAAGCCAATAATGTATGTTGCAGCGTGAAACCTGATCCCATAATAACACTCACAACATGACTCTCAGGCCCACCCCAGTCATCATTCTCTCAAGTCTTAAGGGCTCACAATCTCGTACCACTCAGCCCAAACAATGATAACATATGATGTAACAATGAATAATAAACAAAGACTGAGATATGATATGCAAATGAAGAACCATGACTAAGTATATAAATACATTTAGAGCCGATAACTCAAAACAACATAAATAGCCTCATTAGGTCTCAACTGAATAAGCACATGGCCTAAACATGATTTATAACATGGTTTACAGCTCATATAGTCAAACAAGTAGGGAGAACATGGATGTAACAATATATAACAACAAAACAAGTCTGGTCACAGTCTAGTAGTCAACTAGAATCAAGATTTCCCCGTTGCACACCCACATGCTCGTCACCTAGCATGTGCATCACCTCAATACATGTCTTATAACATAGTTCCCAAGATTAAATACCCTCAAATCCAAGTTTAGATATGTTACTTACCTCAAAAAGCCAAATCCAATACCGAGCAAGCCAAACAATACTCTAGAAATGCTAACCCCACGTCTCGACCTTCGAACGACTTGAAACTAGACAAAAACAACTCAAAAACATCAAATAATACCAAAGGAAAAAACCCAATTGATAAAGGTCGAATCTTTAATCAAAAGCCCAAACTAACCCAAAAGTCAAACCCAGGCCCGAACCTCGGAACCCGAAAAAACTCACAAAATCCGTTAAGTCACTAAATTACGAGCCTAATCATACTAATTCCGCTCAAATCCGGCTCCGAATCGAGGTTCAAAACTTAAAAATTCACTTTATGAAAGTTCAGACAAAACTCTAAATTTCTTCTTTGAAATCATTAATCACATGTCTAAAACAAAGATAGATTCATGAAATATAATCAAAACTGAGTAAAAATACTAAACCCAATCCAGATGGTGAAACACGTGATAATTAGCTTAATGTATGCATATTTTGATATGTATTGCCTCACATTTTGCTCATGTCTCAAAGATTTGAGATATATAATATGATGATTTGTGCTAATTTGTGGTATTTCTATGTGTAGAAATCATTCGGCTGCAATTTGGGATGAAAGGACGCTAATTGGAGCGAAATTGGGAAGAAAAGGCGAAAGTGAAATTTGAGGGCCACAGACAAGCGTGGGACGCTGCCTGTGGTGCACTTTACAGAACATTTGGGAGCTGAGCGCCAGGGCCAGCGCCCCATGCTGCCCTGGACGCTCAAAGAGGAAAGTTGGCATGTTTCGAGTATGACTCGATTTTTCTGACTCCAAGACACCCCCAACTCATATAAAAGCTAACCTAAACATATTTTGAAGGGGGGGGGGGTGACTTTGAGAGAAAAAACAAAAGTACGAAACACTCGGAAGCACGAATTTGAGCAATTCTTCCATTCTTCCTCTAGTATTCATTGATTTTATGTTTGAAAACATTATTTTTGATGATTGTATGAACATGAGTGGCTAAGTACCCTATTATTCTAGGGTCATGCGTGATACATGAATGTTGATGTTTGAAGTTTAACTTGACGAATTTGATTTTATCATGTTGGGTTGTTTATTTAATTATATTTTTAATTATTTAACTGAGTAGCTAACAGTGAAATACAATCTACGAAACTAGAGTTGAACTCAAAAGTGGGAATTCTAGATTACATATAGAATTAAATAGAGCAGGTTCTTGAACCTGGGCATCGGGAAATGGATTCAGAAATAGGATTGACATATACCTAATTACCTTGCTTGGTTGAAATACAGGAAGTGTAAATGCATTCTTGTTAATCTTAATTCCATAAACATATATGCATTAAGTTAGCTTGAATAGGCGAGTAAGAACTCGACAGATTCTTATGAGTAATATCAACCTTATCGATCAACAATCCAGATAAATCAATCAGTCATATTAAGCCAAGAACGCAACACGATTGTTAGCTATCCCGTGACCCTGGAATATCATCTCCCATTGATTGTTATCCAAAATTGCTTAATTGTTGTGGTTAATATCTAGTTATTTCATTGCTTGATAATTTTAGGTAGTAAATTAGTCACTTATACATTTTATGTGTAATCTTTTGAATCAACAAGTTGTTTGAGTTTGAATCAGTCAAAATTTAATCATAAATCTTCGTGGGAATGATACTATACTCACTACTCTATTACTTGACGACCACATATACTTGCGTGAGTGTGTTTGGTCGCAACAAGTTTTTGGCGCCACTGTCGGGGACGTAGAAATTAACTACTTGACTGAGTTAATCTTTTGTTAGTTATTTGTTCAAGTTTTAATTATCAGTTTTCCTTGTTTGTATTAACGTAGGTCTTCTCTTGAATGCGGAGGAGTAGAAGCGCAAACAACCTCCTTCATCTTGATCCTGAAATAGAACAAACACTTCACAAAATGAGGAGGGAAGTCGAAGCTAGAACTAGAATAGAAAGAGAGTTGGACATCGTAGTTCAACCACAGCCAATAGAGATGGCAGGTAATGAAGAGTGTGCAGTGATAGAAGCCGCAAGGCCCAGTCTTGCTACTATGAATCAGGCTATTGTGAAGCCTGATGTCACGTGGTATTTTAAACTCAAACAGTACATGGTACAACTGATTCAGTCCATAGGGCAGTATGTGGGTCTATATCATGACGACCCGCAGAGGCACATTCCGAATTTCCTGGAAATTACGGACACTTACAATTATCCGAACGTTTCCAAGGACTATGTCAGGCTGGCACTATTTCCTTTTTCACTGTTGGGGGAAGCTAAGGAATGATTTTAAAAGGAGCCCACGAACTCAATCCACAATTGGGATGATCGATTAAGGAAATTCTTAATTAAGTTTTTCCCCACTAAGAAGACAAAGTCGCTGAGGAGACAGATTCTTGGGTTCCAATAACGGGATGGCGAGACACTTCGTCAAGCTTGGGAAAGATACAAAAAGCTACTCAGAGACTGACTGCATCATTGTCAGACTGATGAGGTGTTGGGTCACACTTTTGTTGATGGACCAGACGAGTCATCAAAGATGAATCTTGATTCAGCTTGTGGGGGTAGTTGCATAGCGAGGCCGTATAATGAAATACAACTCTTGCTAAATAACTTCACTGCTAATGATCATAATTGGCAAGGAGATGGGGATTCAAGAAGAGAAATTAAACAGAAAGTAGTCGGGGTGATTGAGCTTGATGACTTCTCAGCCATGAGAGAGGATATTGCAAAATTGGCAAATCAGATGAAGAGAATGCAACAAACACAACAGATTCAACATGTACAACATATGTCTATTTGCTGCGAACTATGTGGTGACACTCACATGAGTGACATGTGCCCCACAAATACTGAATCTATATACTATGTGGGGCAACAAAGCAGACGTCGGATGAATCAGCATGCACAATATGGGAACACTTATAATCCAAATTGTAAGAATCATCCTAACTTCTCATGGGGTGGAAACCAGCCGAATCAGAATCATTATAGGGCCCAAGGAAAATTCAATCAACCTCAGAAGCCACCCCAAGAAATAAAAGAGAGTATGAATGACTTGTTGAAGAAGTTGTTGCTTGACAATCAACAACTCAGGACCGATTTCAGAAATCTTGAGAGGCAAATGAGGCAGCTAGCAGCAAATCAAAATACTAGACCTGCATGCGCTCTTCCCAGTGATACCAGAAAGAACCCTCAAGTTAATGCAGTTACACTCAGAAGCGGGAGAGAGCTAGAGGAAGTTCCAAAGAAGAAAAAGGACAAACCTATACCTGAGAGGGAGTTGATTCCTAAGGTAACACATGATTCAAAGAAAAATGATGCAAGTTCAGAACTAGTGGAGGTTGCAAGGCCACCACCACCTTTCCCCCCAGAGATTGCAGAAAAAGAATGATGATCGCATAGTAAATCTCTCTATATGTTGAGCCAGGTTCAATTGAATATTCCATTGGTAGATGTACTTAGTGAAATTCCAAAGTATTCTAAGTACATAAAAGATATAGTGGCTCACAAGAGGAGATAGACTGAATTCGAGACAGTTGCACTTACTGAGGAGTGCACTTCAAGGGTCCAAAACAAGCTTCCTCAAAAGATTAAGGATCTTATCAGCTTCACCATCCCTATGTGAATTGGTAATATTGATGCGGGTCATGCTCTTTATGATTGGGGGCGAGCATAAATCTGACACCCTTGTCCTTTTTCAAGCAATTGGGTCTGGGAGCTCCAAGACCAACCATTGCTGCAAATTGGGAAATTCATCTTCCTAGCGGACTTCATTATCCTAGATTTTGAGGTTGGTGAACAAGTTCCAATCATATTGGGACAACCTCTCTTGGCTACTGGTGATGCAATTATTAAAGTGAGAGAGGAAAAAATGATTATGATGGTGGAAAACGAGGAATAAGTCTTTAATGTCTACAAGGCGATCCAACTTTCCCGCCATTTTGAGGAGCTCTCTATGATATCTGTTGTGGAGGTGGATGAGCAACTTCTTGATACGAGTGTATATCTAGACAATTCTCTACATAAAGCACTCATGTTGTTTGATATCTTGGATATTGATGATGAGTTTGATGAGATGATGCATATCCTAGATCCATCCTATGCGTACATGCATGGAATACACCCCTTCGAGCCCCTAAATAGGCCAAGTGTGCCTCCTCCAAAGTTGTCGATTGAAGAAGCTCCAAAGTTGGAGCTTAAACCCCTACCTTCTCACCTTCAATATGCTTATTTGGGTGGTTCTGACATTGTACCTGTTATTATTTATTCTGACTTGTCAAAATTGCAGGAAGAAAAGCTATTGAGAGTGCTACATGAGCACAAGCGAGCAATTGGGTGGACGATGTCTGGAATTAGAGGCATTAGTACAACTTTCTGCATGCATAAAATCCTCATGGAGGACGTACACAAGTTAAGTGTAGAGCAAAAACAACGCCTAAATCCAATCATGAAAGAGGTGGTAAGAAAAGAAGTGACTAAGTGGCTTGATGCATGCATTGTATTTTTAATCTCTGATAGCAAATGGGTAAGCCCCGTCCAATGTGTGCCTAAGAAATGGGGGATGACTGTATTGGTCAATGAAAATAATGAATTGATTCCCACAAGAATTGTCACTGAGTGGAGAACTTGCATATATTATAGAAAATTAAACAATGCCACCCGAAAGGACCACTTTCCCCTCCCCTTTATTGACCAAATGGTTGATAGATTAGATGGCCAGGAATACTACTATTTCCTATATGGTTATTCGGGGTATAATAAGATTGTTGTAGACCTAGAGGACAAGACAAAACTACATTTACGTGTCCATATGGCACGTATGCGTTTAAGAGACTGCCCTTTGGTCTCTGTAATGCACCTGTGACTTTTCAAAGGTGTATGATGGCTATTTTTACTGACATGGTTGAAAGATTTGTAGAAATGTTCATGGATGATCGTTCTATGTTAGTGTGCTCTTTTGATAATTGTTTAATGAACCTTGATAAAGTGCTTGCTAGGTGTGAAGAGACAAACTTGGTACTAAACTGGCAAAAGTACCATTTCATGGTACGTGAAGGTATAGTCTTGGGGCACAAGGTGTCCAAAAATGATTTGTAGGTGGACAAAGCAAAGGTGGAACCGATTGGAAAATTTCCCCCATCGACATCCGTCAAAGGCATTTGTAGTTTCTTGGGCCATGCAGGTTTTTATCGTCGTTTCATTAAAGATTTTTCAAAAATTTCTTCTCTTTTGTGCCCTTCAAGTTTGATGATGCATGTGTGGAAGTATTTAAGGAGCTGAAGGGAAGGTTAGTAACTGCACCAATTATCATTGCCCCGGATTGGGTGCAGCCATTTGAGTTGATGTGCGATGCGAGTGACATAGTAATCAGAGCTGTTTTGGGGAAAATGAGGGATAAAATCTTTCACTCCATTTATTATGCGAGCAAAACTCTGAATCCAGCCCATTTGAATTACACTATTACTGAAAAAGAGTTACTTGCAGTGATGTGGGCGTCTGACAAATTCAGATCCTATCTAGTGGGAACCGGATTCATCGTCTATACAGATCATTCAACTATCAGATACTTGTTTGAAAATAAAGACGCCAAGCCGAGGCTGATTCTTTAGGTCCTCCTCCTGAAAGAATTTGACTTAGAAATCCGAGATCGGAAAGGGACGGAGAATCAAGTGGCTGATCACTTGTCCAAATTAGAAAATTGGAGCCATGTAGCTGAAGAAGGGTCAATCAAAGAAATATTTCCTGATGAGCATTTGTTAGAAATTACCTCAAGTGAAGCCCCATGGTATGCAGATTATGTGAATTTTATTGCAAGTGGGGTGACGCCACTAGAATTGACACTCGATAATAGAAGAAGGTTCCTACATGACGTAAGGCTCTACATGGGATTAGCCATTCCTATATAGGCAGTGCACAAATTAGTTGGTACAAGGTGTGTCCCTGAGGAAGATATGAATGCAATATTTCATGACTGTCATGCTTCGCCATATGGAGGTCATCAGGGGGGGGGGGGTAATAGAACCGCCCAAAAGTTCTACAATCAGGTTTCTATTGGCCGAAATTGTTTAAGGATGCACATTACTTTTCTAAAAAGTGTGATAGGTGCCAAATAACCAGAATAATCATGAAGAAGCACGAGATGCCCTTGCAAAACATTCAGGAAGTAGAACTCTTTGATGTTTGGGGGATTGATTTCATGGGACTGTTCCCATACTCTAATGGTCATAGCTACATCTTGGTTGCGGTCGACTATGTTTCTAAGTGGGTGGAGGTTGTTTCTCTTCTTACTAATGATGCAAAGGTAGTGGTAAAATTTGTAAAGAAGCACATCTTCACACGCCTTGGGACTCCAAGAGTGTTGATAAGTGACAGAGGAACTCACTTCTGCAACAAATTGTTTAATAATGTTCTAGCAAAGTATGGAGTTAAGCTTAAGGTTTCCAATGCCTATCATCCCCGAATGAATGGTCAAGTGAAAGTTTCAAACAGAGAGGTAAATAAGATTCTGGAAAAAATAGTAAGTTGAAATAGAAAGGACTGGGCGGGGAAGCTGGACACATTATGGGCATATCAAACTGCATACAAGACTCCCATAGGTACTTCTCCGTATAAGTTAGTTTATGGGAAGGCTTTCCACTTTCCCGTCGAGCTTGAACACAAAGCCTATTGGGCAATTAAAAAGCTAAATATGGATATGGACATAGCTGGTGAGGAGAGGTTGCTGCAAATCAACGAGCTTGATGAGTTTCGATTGCACGCATATGAAAATGCCAAATTATATAAAGAAAAGACGAAGAGGTGTCATAACAAGAAAATCCAACATCAAGAGTTTAATCCAGGTCAAGAAGTTCTCTTGTTCAATTCGAGGTTGAAGCTTTTCCCCGGAAAGCATAAGTCTTGTTGGGCAGGTCCTTTCATTATGGTAAGTGTGAGACCTCATGGAGCTGTGGAACTGCGTGATACGATCTCAAGTGGTACCTTCTTGATAAATGGACAGAGAATAAAACATTATTGGGGTGTTGACATTGCACGCCACAAGACCTCGGTGGACTTGGCCGATGCTTAAAAACGTGTTGGGTCGTGCCGCGACGTTAAATCAGGCGCTCGTTGGGAGGCAACCCAATTTTTACTGCTTTCGTAGCTTAGTTTTTTGTTTTCTTCTAGTTAAAGTAGGCTAATTTTCTTTTGTTTTCTTTGTAGTTGGAAAATTTTTTAGGTGGGAATGGTGTGGGGTATGTGTAATGTATGTATTGATTGCTCGGGTCGTCGGGATTTTATTTTAAAAAAAGTTCCGGAAACGAGCGCCCAGGCCAGCGCCCCATGCTGCTTTGATCGCACTTTACAAAAAGTTTAAAACCCCCAACACTAGCCCAATGTGGGGCACTAGGATGGGGGGTCAAGTATGTATTGTTTTAATTTTTTTTTTTTAATTATATTTTTGGTTCTTAGTTTAATTAAATTCCCCAACCCAAATAACCCGACCCACCTACCCATAGACACACACAACCTAACTCATAACCAATTACCCAAACCCATCTCCCACTTAAATTACAATAGCGAAAACCCAAAACCCCTCTTTCTAAAGAAAACGAATTCTGTCACTGCCCTCTCTTCTTTTTCCTTTTTCTCTCAAGTTCTCAAATTCTTCAATATTCCTTGCTCAATTTCATCTCAAGACCCATAGGTATGTTCTTCTTGTTCTCTTTTCTTGTATTTTGGATTTTTTTGGGTATTGTTAGCTCTCCTTAACCAACAATTCCCAATCCTCTAAATCTACATACTTTGATGTTATTGTGGGTGGCCTTATTGTACACGAAAATTAGTGCAAATTTTGGTTGTGAATTTGTGTTTGAAGTAGTAAACTATAATTTCCTCTACTTTATGTAAATTTTGGAGGGTCACCTTGTTCTACCATTGTTGAAATAAAAGAAGCAAAATTTATGCCCATAAGGTGTTTGCTAAAATGCCTAAGGGAGTAAACTGAACACCGGTGAATTCCGAGCCGAGTGTACTTGTATATGCGGTTGGGCGAAGTGTTGGGTGTTTGGGTGTGTTTTATCTTTTTGTAAACTCTTGTAAGTTTTAGTTAGTGTACTATATTAGTTTAGTAATGTAAACTTTAGGTTTTCTATGCTTGCACCATAGTTAAGTTACGGCCATATTAGACTATTTGAATTGTATGGCATAGGGAAGTCTGAGTACTTATAGCCTTGTGATGACACATTGGTGCACGTTGAATCAATATTGTGATTCGATTATACATAACCTTCAATTTTAAGTGTGGGGTCATTTTTTCCTCTCACGATGACCTTAGGCAAAATTTCTTGATTCATTATCATCTTTGTGTTTATCATGTGTAGGTTTCTATGGCTCATGACGGTGTCACTAAAGGAAAAAGGATGGGGAAGTACTCCACTATTGCTTCCTCACCAAAGAAACGCAAGCAGGGCGAAAGTTCTTCCCAGCAAACTAAGGGAAAACAAGTTGCTAGCGAGTCGACTAGGACACCAAGGCCTCGGGTGGAGCTAGTTCGAGATGGCGCCATCAAATGGCATGATACTTTTGTTCCAATGGGAGATATGTCTACGAAATGGGGATAAATATGAAGGCCTTAGAGCGGAACTTCCCAGTTGTACTTGCCAGATTGGTTGAAAAGAAGATGGATAACCTCCTAAAATGTCCGGGCCCTGCAAATCTGAGCATGGTACGATAGTTATATGCCAACTGGAACGAGGCATTTGACAAGTCATGGGTAAGAGGAAAGGAAATTCCAATGGATAGGCAAGCTTTGTGTGACTTCTTGGGAGTTGATAGCCCTAATCCACGGAGTCTATGAAAGTTCATCAAAAGTCCACGCTACCAAGAAATACATCACACACTTTGTGGAATTGATTCTAATGTGGAGTGGACGCGGACTAAGAGAAAATGCTCACCTTTAGATGCTCTAGTTTAACTTCAACAAGACGGCCAAGGTAGGAAAAACTTTGTGAAGGCTAGATTAATGCCCGTTGAGCATAACAACGAGTGAACTTGAGCTCAAGTATGCGTGATCTACTTTCTGATGACTTAGAGACCCCTAAATGTGGGTGAGCTCATACTAGGGGAAATTGCCCGCACCCGTTTTTGAGGGTAGATCAAAAGGTTCTTTTTCGAAAACATCCTGATGCAATTCATGCTATCTCATGGGGTACCGGAGTAACCTAGATATGATGAGGTAGTGGAGGCACCCACATCATTGTTAGACATCACATCCCTGCTAGAGTCCACGTCAAATCTCACCCAGGCTGCTAGGAATTAGAGGGACAAAACTTTTAACAAGTATCTTTACAATTGCATCAATGTTATAATGAGCAATCTAGGGGCGTCAGATGAAGAGCGCATGCACTTGTGGAACGATATCTCCAGTTCTTCCAAGGAGATGTTGGGTATAGCACCAGGCAGTCCCATTCATCCGTCTGAGGATGAAAACACTCACAAAGGATCGGATGATGAGGACGGAGATGATGATGAACTCACGGGTCCAATGGATTTAGTACCCTTAGGTGATGACGATGAGCCCATAGCCACAGTTAGTAGGCATCCTGAGGAGGCAGACTTTGACTAGCAAGGAGTTCTTTCTTTCCACCTTACTCTATTTTGATTTTATTATGCATCGGGGACTATGCATTGTTTAAGTAAAAAAAAAAAATTATTTTTTAGTGTTATTGTTTTGTTTTTTTCCTTTTAGCTTAGTTTAAGACTAACATAGTCTATTTAGCTAGATTACATTAAAAAATCAGAAAAAGCTTTGACTTTTCCTAATGATGGATCTGTTGGATAATTTTCTTGAGGGAGTATAGTCCGATTAAAAATATCAAAAAAGATTTTCTTTTGTTTTTTAAGATAGTTAGTTAGTATCCCTTGGTTTTTCTTTGGACGCTGGTTCTTTTCCAAGGGTGTAGCTCAAACCGGGCGTTTTGTTTTGTTTTAGTTTTAGTTTTTAGGAGTAGGATAAGAGAGAAAACTGAGGTGCTCTGAGGTACCTATTGGCATATTTGGTGTTGGCAAGTTAAGTTATGGCATGCGCTCTGTCTTCCTGTATATTTGATTTGAATTGTAATGCCCAAGTAAAGTAAGTAGCCTACTCTTTGACGCCTTTTGCTCAGCTTGATTGACTTGTGCCACCTAGTGCATTGTTGCTTAAAAATTCTCAACTTGCTATGCTTGCTTGACTTGAGAGTCGCACAGAACCTTCTTGAGTAAGTCAAGTGCCATGTGTGTATAAGGATTGTTGATATTCTATGCTATCCTGTGTAGTCAAGAACCTTCCCCTTATGTTAATCAACGCAAAATCATTAAGTTGTGATAGTCAAGGAGATGATGTAGGCATTTCTTTCTTGACATAAAGGTGCTTGTCACTGACAAATAAAATTTTTCCGTTGCTAGCCCCTTTGAGCCTATAGACCATTTCCTTGGCACCCACATTACAAGACGTACTCCTACTTTGTTCTTAATTCGAGATTGTTGAACCTTTACCTCCTAAAGCACTTAGTCGCTAAAAGAAGTAAGGTGAGATATTGGGGAGTGGATTTCGAGTGGAACCATAGAAGGGCCCTTAAGGTGCACTAAAATTGTGAAAGAAGGTCACGAGCCTATGAACTTCAATATATGGTGTGTGTGAAAGAAAAAAAAGAGGAAATTTTTTCAAGAAAAAGCAAATAAGAGTTCAAATAATGTAGAAAGACACACACCTCCTAATCCTTCTAACTCGTGCTAGTGAAACCATATAGGTGCTTAATTGAAAAGAGGGCTATGTTATATATAGTGTATGCCAAGTGAATGGGTTGAAAATAAAATACGCTTGATTTGTAAATGTAGTGTGTTAAAGTGCTTATGAGGGTTACTCACTATTCCTAAGTGTATCATACCCGTCCCTTAGCCTACATTTCAACCTTAAAGTCCTAATTGATCCGATATTTGGATAGCTTAGATTAGTAGAGATGTACACTACGGGCAAGCTTATGGTATGACCACGGGATGCACATAAATTCGTTGTGAGGGTGAGTGAATGTTTTTCAATTATGTGATGTCCTTAATTTATGTTCAATGACATATTTGAATGTGTGGACTACTTTGATTTTCACTCTTTTGTTTGTGGTGAAGGAACTTGGTCTCATGACAGATTGGTGATGTTGTACACTTTCTTTTGTTGGGTGAGTGCGTGAGTTGAGGATGCTTAGTGGTAATGAGTCGTCTCTTGAGGTAAGGTGGTAGTAGAGAGGTTTCTTGTTGAATAGCATTTTGTATAACTGGTCTAGTTTAAAAACGGGAAGAATGTGAAATTCATGTGTTCATACTTAATTTCAAATATTGATCATAGTCCAAAGGTAGGGTGTTTGATTGAATTAATTGTGAAGTGCTCTTTCATAGTGATATGTACGTTTTGGGGTGTTAATATAGTTCCATTTCTTGGGTACGAGCAAGAGTCTAAGTGTGGAGTGTTGCTAATTAGCTTAATGTATGCATATTTTGATATATATTGCCTCACATTTTGCTCATGTCTCGAAGATTTGAGATACATAATATGATGATTTGTTCTAATTTATGATATTTCAATATGTAGGAATCATTTGGATGCATTTGGGATGAAAGGACGCTAAATGGAGCGAAATTAGGAAGAAAAGGTGAAAGTGAAATTTGAGGGCCACAGGCAGCATGGGGTGCTGAGCGCCAGAGCCAGCGCCCCACACTGCACTGGATGCTCAAAGCAGGAAGTTGGCATGTTTCGACTAGGACTCGGTTATTCCGACTCCAAGACGCCCCCAACTCATATAAAAGCTAACTTGAAACTATTTTGAAGGGGGTTGGGGGCATGACCTTGAGAGAAAAACAAAAGTACGAAACACTCGGGATGTGACTTTGATTTTGTGTTTCAAAATATTATTTTTTATGATTGTATGAACAAGAGTGGCTAAGAACCCTATTGTTCAAGGGTCTTGGGTGATACATGAATGTTGATGTTTGAAGTTTAACTTGACGAATTTGATTTTATCATACTGGGTTGTTTATTTAATTCTTTTTTTTAATTTTTTTACTGAGTAGCTAACAGTGTAATACTATCTAAAAATCTAGAGTTGAACTCGAAAGTGAGAATTCTAGATTGCATATATAATTAAATAGAGCAGGTTCTTGAACCCGAGCATCGGGGAAAAAATTCGTAATTAGGATTGACATATACCTAATTGCCTTGCTTGGTTGAAATACAAGAAGTGTAAATGCATTCTTGTAATTCTTAATTCCGTAGACATATAGACATTAAGTTAGTTTGAATAGGCGAGTAAGAACTCGACAGATTCTTAGAGTAATATCAACCTTGTTAATCAACAATACAGATAAATCAATTAATCATTTTAAGCCAAGAACACAACACGATTGTTAGCTAGTATGTGACCCTGGAATATCGTCTCCCATTGATTGTTGATGCGAGGCTAGAATTCATGGTTTAACAGGTTATATGCCCTACATTTTATGTGCGTTAATGATAAAAATACACTTTTTATGTGCATAATAGAGTCTATTTCATGTGTAGGTGAATTGGAGATGGAAACGGAGCTAAATGGATGCAAATACATCGAAACTACGCTCAGGAGGCGAGGAGGAGTGCACCTGGCGTTAGCCAGGCGTTAGAGTCCAAAAGCCAGCCCATGCCTGGCGTTAGGGTCCAAACGCCAACCCTAGCCAGGCGTTAGCCAGGCGTTGGAGTCCAAACGCCAGCCCTAGCCTGGTGTTATCCAGGCGTTAGCCTCATAACGCCAGGCCCCTGTTTCGGTCAATTCCGAGTTTTGACAAGTTGAAGTGTTACCCGGTTGGAATAGAAGTCTCCTACACATTTAGGGTTTGTCCTAAACATATAAATAGACTCCTAATACAAAACTTAACGAGGATTGGAAGGCAGACGAAGGATTTGAAGAGAAGAAACCATTGAAGTGACAAAACATTGATTTCTACATCTTTTATTCATTACTTTGTAATTCAATTATGCAATTTATTTTGAGTTTGATTCTTATGAACATGTCTAGCTAACTTATTTAATCTAGGGTTTTGGTAGAACCCGTTGGGGATGAATTT
>ML375894.1:0-39436 GCA_005239525.1 Nicotiana knightiana
ATATATATATATATATATATATATATATATATATATATATATATATACATATTAAAAAGTATACCAAATCATCCTTCCCTACTTCTCCATCCCCTAATCGCCGTCAGTAAGGTTGAAACCCCATTCTTTTCATTCTTTCAAATCAGACATACATATTTGTCTCTTTTGCCTCTGGGTGATGAAGCCACAGAGTCCAGTTTCCATTTTAGTTGATTAAATTCAAAACCCCCAATTTGAAAACCTAGACCTAAATGATGAAACATCATTTTGTATGTTTTCTTCACTCGTTCTTCTAAATCAGTGTGTGCATATGCATGTTCCAAAGCTTCACCATGAATGTTCTATACGCAGAGGTCAAACATAGTGACCTTTGGGTTTTTGGGCCTTGTTCGATGGATTTCTTTCAACGGTCAATTGCTCTCCACTCGGGTAAAAGTTTCATTCATTTACCCTCTATTTCTTTGTGCTTTCACTCAATTTTGCTGTCATCATTGATCTTTCATCACTTCCCACTATTGTTTCAAATATGTGAAACCCTAAGAGCCTTATTAATACTATAAAAGGGGACTCTAATGTTCTCATCTACCACCACCTAACGCTGAAAAATAACCTAACAACATCTACACTATCACCTGAGAGCAATTCAGAGATTTCGAAACCTAGGGTTTCTTACTGGTTTTCCCTTTTCATTTTAAGTAATTTTGCTGCTTCGAGCATGAAGCTTTGGGGTTCTAAGCAACTAAGAATGACCCTTGTTTGGTCTGTTGCCCTCAAAAAGGTTTGTATATGCTCATTGTCTCTATTATAGTTGTTTGTGATGTTATCATTGACATACAAAATGTGCTAACAATTATGATAAGGTGCTATTAGTCTGTGATCTTTTTTCATGTTTCTAAATATCCTTAAATAAATATCAATTATGCCTGTTATATGTTTGTAACAACACATTATTTCTGAACCCTAGTAGTCTGCATGATTAAGTTTCTTTAACATGCTTGAATGACTTCCATGGATGTCTAAACTTTAGAGTTTTTTTTCAAATAGTGATAGTATGACTTTTATTGATATTTATCTCTATACACTGCTTTCATGCATTCTTGGGGTCTAGTTTACAACATTAAAATTCTGACCGAGATGAATCTGAAAATTCACATGACACGACCCAAATTTCCATTAAAGGTCGTGATGGCACCGGACACCACTGCCAGGCAAGCTAACACTAAATAATTAGTTTACGTCTCATTTTAATATTTTCAAAATCATAAGTTTTCTTCAATTAAATAGTAGAAGATGGAAATTTCAGAGTAAATAATAAGGTTTTTAACAATTTCAATACTGAATAACTCATAATCACCCCAAACCCGGTGTCATAAGTACATGAGCATCAATTAGGAAATAATATAAAATACAGCATCTGTCCGGAGTAAAAATTTGGACATGAAAGAAATATATAAATACTATGAAGGAGACTCTATTGGATGCGGCTCGTAATGTGGAATGTAGCTCACCTAATTCCCCTCATTAACCACGCCTCTCCGCCCATAAGGCCACTAAATATATATGTGTCTGCATAACAAAATGTGCTGCAACTGTAGTATGAGTTCGTAAATCAACGCGTACCCAGTAAGTATCCCGCCTAACCTCGATGAAGTAGTGAGGAGGAGTCGACTTCGATACTTACTATGGGCCATAGATAAAATGCCAATATTATATTAAGCATGGGTTACATAACATAGTTGAAATTTCCATAACCGGAACTAATCAACAATTCTTTTTACTAATGGAAATTTCCAAATTCATTTTCATCATTTTAACAATTTATATCTCAAGCCAATAAAGAAATGTCAATTATTATTATTTCCATGAACATTATCATGCGCAAGTCATGTTGAGGTCGTACGGTTCGGTCCAACATATAAATATAAATTCTACACTGCCGAGGGTCGAACGACATGAACCATCGATGCATCTATTTAACTTGCCGAGGTGTTCGACGCGGTCCACGAAAGAAAAACACATTCAAACATCCAAATCAATAATTTATTAAGGAGTAATATCCAAGGAAATGCCAAATCTCATTTAACGGTCAAGAAAATGAAGTTTAACCTTTTAAAAATTCCTTTACCAAGTCCAGTATGATTTAAGCAATTTAAATTAACAATAAAGTTGCAAATATCACAAGTATAACATGATTTGGGTCCTAGACTACCCGGGCATAAGCATAATAGTAGCTATGCACGGACTCTCATCACCTCGTACATACGTAGCCCCCACAAATAGAAGCACATATTGAATTATTTCACCTATGGGGTTAATTCCCTCTTACGAGGTTAGAAATGACACTTACCTCGCTCCGAAGTTCCATAGCCATATCCCAAGTCTTTCTAATAACTTAAATTGATGCCCAACGCTCCAAAACTAGTCAATAAATGTGCAGATCCATAAATATATACTTCAATATTTAGTATATTCCAATTTAAAATAATTTCCAACTCCACTTGAAAAGTCTATAAAATCAAGCCTCGAGCCCACGTGCCTGGATGCCGAAAAATTTCGAAGATAAACATTACCCATAACATCGCGAACTCAAATATATAGTTTGTTCCCAATTCCATGCCCAAATTCATGGTCAAAATCCAAAGTACCCAAAATTTCCAGTAACTTTCCATGAATTTCCATGTAAAAATCTATAAATAATCCAAGTATTTAACTTGCAATATGTGGGAATCACTTACCTTGACACAAATGAAGAAGATAGAGCTCCAAAATCGCTCCTAGGTCGGCTCCCATGGAGGAAATGAGATGAAATGAGCCAAACCCGTTTTTGCAAAAATATACACGGCCTAGGCGACCCTTCTTCGCCTCAAAATCCATTTCCTAACTCTTCTCAGACAACCTCGAGAATAATGGTCATAACATTTTGTACAAAAATCCAAATGACAATTAGTATAACTTTCTGAAAACTAGACACCATGATCTACAAATTTTCCTATTTTTGTCATTGATGCGAGACTAAAATACATAGTTTAATATGTAATATACCGTACATTTGAGGTGCATTAATGATAAAAATACACTTGTTATGTGCTTAATAGAGTTTATTTTATGTGTAGGTGAATTGGAGATGNTTTTTCCCCCTAAAGCCTGCCCCTACCTGGCGGTAGGGGGCGTTTACCCTATAAGGACAGGCAGCCCCTGCCGTTAGGGGGGCGTTAGGGCCCAAACGCCTGGCCTTAGGGGTGCGTTAGAGCCCAAATGCCCGGGGTTCCCAGTTCGGCCAAATCCGAGTTTTGACGAGTTTAAGTGTTTCCCGGTTGAAATAGAAGTCTCCTACACGGTTAGGGTTCGCCCTAAACATATAAATAGACACCAAACAACACAATTTAAGGAGATTAGAAGGGTTCGGAAGGCATTCAAAAGGATTCAACAGAAGAAAATCATTGAAGTGCCAAAACATCGATTTCTACATCAGTAGCTCAATTCTTTAGTCTAGGGTTTTGGTAGAACCCGTTAGGGATGAATTCACTGTGATATTAATATATTTTGGTTGATTAATCTCGTTTTGTTCAACTACGTTCTTATTATAGTTGATTGAAAGGGCCCTTGATTAATTATTCCTATTTATTATGTATCTACTTGAGAAAGAGTGCATATTTAGGTAATTGCTTGAACAACACCACACTCTGAGTATAGACAAAAGTCATAACCGAGGGTTTAGAGGTTAGATTAGAGATAACGATACCTCGGGTGCAATCTAAAGTGAACTGTATTGNTTAGATTAGAGATAACGATACCTCGGGTGCAATGTAAAGTGAAGTGTATTGTAATCTAGCTACCGTAACTTGAGAAAGTGCGTTTAGTAAATTATCATAATTACTTGAGAGAGATTTATGATAGTTAGAGCGTTCATGATTGACAGAGAGAGCCAATTAAATTATAAGAAATATCCAAGGAAGAATTCACCAATCGGGGGAAACGATAACCGTAGATCCTTATTTATCATTGTTTAAATTATATTGTTAGTTAATTGTTAATTTATTATTTGGTTATTAGATTTATTAAACATCACCAATTGATATTAAAAAGTCTTGAGAAAAGTGATTAAGTAACAGTTTAGTATTTTATAGACTCAATTGATACGTAAAATTCCTTGTGGGATCGACTTTGGGTGTAATACCCCAGATTATATTTGCAGCGCCCGTTTAGTCTTTCTATAAGACATAGTTGAGTATGATCAGTCATCTCCTAATTCCTTATACATTTTGAGATATGAGCCTCCGAAGTCAGACCTATGCAACTGAAATTTCCTTCTTCGCGAACGCGAAAAACAAAATCCCACAAGCCAAATCCTTCTTCACGAACGCGAGAGGATCCTCGTGAACGCGAAAAACAACACCAAACATAAAAAAATCAGTATCAAAAGTAGCCCGGAATGATCCGAATTACACCCGACACACACCCGAGGCCCCCGGGACCCCAACCAAACACCCACACAAGTATAAAAACATAACACGAACTTGCTCGAGGCCTTAAATGACTTCAAACAACGCCGAATTCATGAATCGCACCCCAGTTCAAGCTTAATGAACTTTAGAACTTCAAACTTCTACATTCGATGCCAAAACCTATAAAATTACCTCTGATTGACCTCAAATTTTACACACAAGTTATATTATACATTACGGACCTACTCCAATTTCCGGAATCACAACCCGACCCCGATATCAAAACGTCCACTACTGGTCAAACTTCTCGAAAACCTTCAAACTTCTAACTTTCGCCAAATGACCCCAAAATGACCTACAGACCTCTGAATCCGCTTCTGGACGCGTTCCCAATGCCATAATCACCATATGGAGCTATTCCCGGACCCGAAATCCTAAACAGACATTGATAACATTGAAATGCTTTTCAAACCATGTTTATGAAATTATTCCAAAATGCCAACTTCCACAATAGGCGTCGAAACGTTCCAAGTCATCCAAAACCCGATCCAGACATACTCCCAAGTCCAAAATTATCATACGAGCCTGTTGGAACTTTTAAATCCCTATTCCGAGGTCGTTTACTCAAAAATCATCCTTTAGACAAATTCTTCCAACTTAAAGCTTTAGAAATGTAAATTTTCTTTCCAATTCAACTCCGAACTTTCTGAAATTTAACTCTGACCACGCGTGCAATCATAATACCTGATGTTAAGCTGCTCATGGCCTCCAACTGCCGAACGACGCGCTAGAGCTCTAAATGAAGAGTCGGGTGGTTACATTCTCTCCCACTTAAACATATGTTCTTCCTCGAACGTACTAAGAATTGCTCGGAGTTGTCTGAAATCATGTTTTATAACCTCGTGCACCTACCTGTGCTACCACAACTCAGTTGAGCACACTAGCTCGAGCCAGTCTGAAGATTCTCCCTTTTCCTTAGTCAAATTAGCCTTGGAGCCCAATTCCAACATCCGTAATTCTCTGCCAGGCTCGTTTCCATGATACGAACACCGTATCAATCACTAAACGATGCACCAATACCTGATTGCGTAACTTTTCCAAATCCACGGCGTGCACTGCATAGTTTACATGACCATAATAACATCATTTGATAACATTATCCAAAATCCCCCAAATCTGATGCCCACAATACACCTCATAAATCATGTAGGTCATGTTTCAGCTCTCGTAATACTACTACTATAGAAGAGATGTGTAAAACTCATAACCTTCTACCGAATCACAATTCATGGAGTCTCTCCTCCCTATAAGAACCATTACCTCATTCTGGACTGAATATCGATGTTTACTCTTTAATGTGCCTCATATAGATCTGATCGCCCTAATACCAAGTCCAATAATCTTGTCCCACCCAGTGCAAGCTGTTCAGGTAATGAGCCACCTCAGACAGTGCCGAAAGTCTCATACGATGTTACCATGTGCCAACAAGTTACAAACTCGAATGTGGTATATAATGAGACAAACTCTGGAAGGAACTGCTCAACCCACGTAACTAATTAAACAACGAAGAGGACGTTATGAACTTTTCTAAGAAAATGAGAAATAAAACACACAAGAATAAATATGGGGAACTATACTCAACATCACATTGTTGTAGCGTGCAACTCGATCCACACATGATACCATTGTGGCGTGTTGCCCGATCCAACCATGATAGCCATGGCGGCATGCCACCCGATCAAAATAACATACCCGTGGCGGCGTGCCACCTTATCCATATATAATAATCTACAAGGAAATACTTACCGAGCTAAAATGGTCATCACTACGAAATAGCCAAATATCGACCACAAGAAACCCAAATGCATAATACCATCCTTGCGGATATAGACAACGCCATACGCCAAAAAACTCAAGCACAACTAAGGTGAAATAAATTATCTGCATCTCGAGAGACATCCTGCTCATATTAAACCAAACTACACAGTATCTCAATACGAGGGCGAATAATCAAATCACCTCAAAACCTACACGGTGCAATAGAGTATTACATGAAATATATGACAATGGAATATCATCCAACATCCGAATACTCCTCCATAAACAATGCTATGCTAAAATGAACACATCCGGCCTGATATAGAGCCCACATTAACATTTAGATCGATCCACGGACCTCAAGCTTATTCCGATCGTACCACATTGGGCCAATAACCTTTCAGGGGTCCATAGTAACCTCTTTTTCCCATGACACACAAGACAACCATCAAATCTGGAACAAACTTCCACAGTCCTCAACCGAATGAACCAAGCGCCATTCGGGCATAAGTTCTCAAATTAGTGATAGTACCACAACCTCCATACTTGGTTCCAATCTTCAATAACTCAAGTGACTATATGTCACACTTATACTCTCTTCCCGCGGAACACGCTCCCACGGCCTTCAACACCAATAAAAAAGTTTGCAAATCCAGACCACTTGCCACACTAGTGCTGTAAGGCAAATCAAGAATCCGCGATTAGTACGCAAAGCCTCTTACACAGGACATCGATATTAGTTGACGCTAAAGACCGTACCGGCTTACTCTGACCATCTGAATTCCTTTTCTGCTCATTCGAGCTTGTGAAAATCTTGTCAAGACTTAACCGCAACCTTGATCCTCAGTTTACAATCTCCATGCTACTCACTGCACCTAATCATGCCAGTACGCAAGAGTACAAGAATTCCATCATAACTCATGAACCGCTAATAAGGTACGCACTTCGTCATATAGAAAGCTTTCACCTAACTAATTTCAGGAGAACTATTGCAACACGCAACCGAGTTCCCATAATTGTAGATAAGTACCACCATCGAGTAGTGGTCTAAACCACCATAACCCTTCTAGGATCCATCTACACATAACATGCCCTAATACTCGAATGCCCCCAAATAAAATCAATTACGGGGGCCGTCAAACCTCGTACGTACCTCCACAAATCACATATATAACTTGATACGCTAAAGGAACTGATCATTGCCACAATTATGCCAATTCTACATTGCTAACTGATACGACCTCTTCTAATTTACTCTAGACTTACCTTAGGAAAGATAATAGCTCCATTCCAAACATAACGAACCTAAATTCACAGCAATCCTACATGACCTTATTTCACAAGACTACGTTGTCTCAAAACCCATGAACCATCTCATGTCCTCCTTAAGCACACAATAGCTCCTCCAACTGGTACACCTATTCTGATAATTCCTCTATGAACTCGAAGTCATTTCTCACATTCCACTCATGTTACACCGCAGATCGAAGATAACACAGAACACTACAAGCCTCTTTTATAATCCGCTGCAAAAGTTCGATACTCAACCATACTACGCACTCAAAATCCTCAGGCACCACATTTTAACCTTTGAATCCAATAGGACCGTTGTTGAGAGTCACCCACCCTGACTTGGTCCTGAACATAATTAACTCCAAGGCTCCACTAGCACATGAACACCTTGTCAAAGAAGCACCCGACTGGATTATTTTCCTTGTACATCACATCTACACGAAGCATAATCTCTGAGTCTTCCCAAAGCCTTAACATGAATCTATAAGGCCTATTATAGCACATATTCCTTAAATCCATTGCTAAAATTACCACTAATGTTCTCTTTGCTTAATCGTAATAACTCACCAATATGCCAATAACCAGAAACCTCACAAGTAGACACTATGCAATCCAATCATAGGCGGTGGGGCTCTCCCACTTAGCCTAAAAAACCATTACATAACTCTGGAACCACCGAGACTCCTTATCCCCCATTGACATGATCTTGCACAATCAACCCTCCAAATTCCTCGATATCCGTCTATTAACATTCCATGAACACTCTAAATCACTAGTCATATTTACATATTCGAGCTCTTATCATATAACCAGTAAAATGTTTCGTAGAAGTTTTGTCAACACTATGCAACCACTAACATCTTCCAACGTTGCTGCACTTGGTACAATTACTACAAATCAGTAACTCATCCTGAGCCGGTTCTTGTTCACCAATGTACAAGTCCGTGCATTCCTCATGGACATCAACTAAGGGTGTGATCATAAGTTCCAATCAAAGGTCATGTTGTATCCTTTTTCATATCAAGCAACTTCTTTCCATCGTATCCAACTTTCCTCTGTATAGTAGTCAATACCACAAAATTAAGCCTGTAGCCCTAGTCGCTGTCCACCATGACTCCAAACCAGTATAAACTTTCCCCAAGGCGTGTAGTTATTCTACCATGGAACCCATATGCTACTCTTCAACTCTCCAACTTTGGTCAAACCCTCTCCTTTAAGCAACTACCTAACTCCTTCTTACACCTGGCCTTCTAGAAATTTAACCAGCGCAAGACACCTCCCACATGTCCTTCGTCATCCTTCGCTACCCAGTTGTTGCCTTAAATCAATACCTATCTCTGTTGCACTTGAACCAATATGTCAATGCTAACTTTAAACCTTTTCAGAGATCATCTTTATCAAGCCATCAACACTAGGAATGTCGATTTGATCCTGAACCACTACACACAGCGATCTTTGATATCCGCTTCCCCGACACCATTTCGCAATACCTTGCCCCAAAGGAGAATTGAAGAAGACCATAACACCGGCGAGCTTAACGCATTCAACAAGGTTGACGACATCACATCACATATGACAATTCCACCACGCTCGAATCACCAAGTCTCGCAAATCCATCCATCCAACTTGAACACTCATAGACTATTCGCCTTTCCTCCGCCGGAAATAAAACTATGAACCTCTAAATCATGGACGGAGGAAAACCTTCCTTCAAGTCATTCACTCCCCTGAATCATTGACAAGCATCCTACCATCACATCAAACATTGTGCATTAGCAACGCATGAATCGTCATAACAATCGATGCCAAATCCCAAAACTGTCACGCCCCAAAACTGAGGGACAAGACCGGCGCCTAACCGGATGAACCCGCTCAAGCGGACCTGGATTGCCTTTCCTACCCAACGCATTTCCCCGTACTATAGCATACATTATTCATATGAAATAGAAAGAGAAAATGAAAAATGTGGATTAATAACATAAGTTCAATCTTCCTCTTTTTACATTTTCAACATTTAATCTTCCCGAAACATACATTCTAAAATACAATACTCCCGATACGGGATAGTGATTACAAACTAGTACGACAACTACCCCAAATACATATACGCAGCCCACATAATGTCTACATAAGTAAAACAAAACAATACACAAATAGGAGACAGTCAAAGAAACCAAACAAATACTGCAAAGAGATATAGAAAACACAAATGAGAGCTCCACAGTTTCTTATTTCAATGGTTCTCTTGTTGCGACGCGCAACCCGATCCCACAAGACAACTCACATTCAAGCCTTATTTCTTCCGTTGCAGCGTGCAACCCGATCCCATCGGACAACTCACTTTCCACCCTTATTTCTTCCGTTGCAGCGTGCAACCCGATCCCATTGTACAATTCACATTCCACCCTTATTTCTTCTGTTGCAGCATGCAACCCAAACCCACCATACAATGCACATTCCACCCTTATTTCTTCTGTTGTGGCGTGCAACCCGATCCCACCGTACAATTTACGTTCCACCCTTGTTTATCCTCAACATCCACCTTATTTATTTTATTGCGACGCGCAACCCGATCCCACCTTAGAATCATATTTGATAACAACATCAACCAATTAATTAAGTCGCAAGGATTTTCATCATCAAGAGTATACATTCGTAACAACCAAATAACCATGTGAAATCAAGGCAACGGTAATCTTTACCAAACAGTGAGTCATATACGGCATACCATCAAGATATAGTTTCATTAGATAAATCCACATTTCATTTCCATTACTTGTTGCACAACATTTAGCACTTAGATACATTCAACAATTTGATTTGTTATCATTTCTTTCGTTTTGCAGCACATCCTCTCATACCGATGTATTTAACATTTAACGAGCTTTGCACATGATAGAATAAGCACAAATAATCACCTTTTCACAATCTCATATAGCGTGGTGTCATGGTAATCAACACATTAGAACAATCGATTCACATATGCATAAGCCACAACACATTAGAACAATCGATTCACATATGCATAAGCCAGAAACTCATACCAAATGCTTGGACACCAAAAAGATGACTCTACAAAGATTAAAGTTAGCCATACATACCTCGAGTTGAAATTCCCCTTTAATAACTATTCTCAACCCACCGGACCTTCTATCGCCTCCAATCTAATTTACAAGATGCCATGTTTAGACTTAGAGTTATAAATCATGAACTCATTTGGGAAATTTATCAAACACTATGTGATCCCTTTGATTAGTTAATCTCTTTTTTAGTTGAAGGTTACTCTAAGTTACACCCCTTTGCTAGATTAGGACAAATCATGAACATGCATGCAAGTCTTAGCTTTTATCTTCAAGAAACAATTCACGTGTGTTCATTTTTAACCAAAACCTGAGAATTGAATGGAAATAGGGTGGGGACTTACCTTTTATGGTGAAGAAGATGAAGATTACTCGATAATTTTTGGGCCTGAGTAGAGATGATGGACCAATTTGATGAAGAATAAGACTTTATCTCAATAAAATCACTCTCCCTTCTCTCTATTTTGTTAAGATACCCGTTAAAATGAAAGGGGTTAAGTGTTTTATTAAGCTGCGGTCGGGGTATAAAAATTAGAAATTAAAAGCCCCGAAGCAGGAAATGTGGTCAGGAACGCGATCACATTCCTGCTATGGGGTCCGCATTCGTGTCGCATAAATGGCCCTCAAATGGGCCAAAATGGTAACCAGACTGCCCAGGTATGTGACCACTATGCGGTCCGCATACCTGTTATGCGATCGCATAGTGCATCGCATAACCTCTTCCGCAAAAATGGAGGTGCAAGGATGCGACATCTATGCGTTCCGTATTCCCAAAATGTTGTCCTCAACTTGGACAATATCCAGGTATGCGACCACTATGCGGTCGGCATATCTGATATGCGATCACATAGTGGATCGCATGTCTGCGCAATTCTGGAAAATTTTATCTTTTAAGTCCCGGGGTACTTTTTACTCCACAAGGGTTCGTTTTAAGAACTTCTACAGTTATAACCACATGGGGACCCATTCAGGCATTGTTTTTAGACTTGAAATTTTACGGGTCTTTACAAAAACTTTAGGTAATACTGATATTGAGATGAGCTGACAGAATGGCCTTCCACAAGGTGACGACAATAGTCCAATCACTTATGCAGGAGGAAACATCCTGCACCACACTTGTAGTACTATTACAATCCCTCGACTCCCAATGTATAACAAGCATTTCACGTCGCATGAGATTGAATAGGAAGGAAATGAAGGCATAAGCCTCAAGGAATCAAATTGCACGATGAGTAATCAAGATAGGAAGTTCCCCTAACAACCATGTAGCCTCTCAAAGATAATTACAGACGTCTCTGTATCGATCCGCAAGACTCTACTAGACTCGCCCATGACTCGTGAGACCTAACTGAACATAGTGCTCTGATACCATGTTGTCATGACCCAAATTTACATTAAAGGCCGTGATGGCGCCGGACACCGCTTCCATACAAGCCAAGAATAAATACTTAGTTTAGGTCTCATTCTATTAATTTTAAATTCATAATTTTCCTCTAATTAAATAGTAGAAGATGGAAATTTTATAGTAAATAACAATGTTTTTAACAATTTCCACGTTGAGCAACTCATAATCACCCCAAAACTCGGTGTCATAAGTACATGAGCATCAAATAGGAAATAAAATAAAATACAGCATCTGTCTGGAGAACAAATTTGGACAGGAAAGAAAAATATAAATACTCTGAAGGAGACTCTGTTGGCTGCGGGTCGTAATGTGGAATTCAGCTGACCTAAGTCCCCTCGTTAACCACGCCTCTGCTCCCACAAGGCCACTTAATATATACGTGCCTGCACAACAAAATATGTAGCAAGTGTAGTATGAGTACATAAATCAACGCGTACCCAGTAAGTATCCCGCCTAACCTCGAAGAAGTTGTGACGGAGGGCCGACTCCGACACTTACTATGGGCCAAAACAAAATGCCAATATTTTGTTAAGAATGGATTACATAACATAGTTGAACATTCAATAACCAGAAATAATCAACAACTCTTTTTACTAATGGAAATTTCCGAATTCATTTCATCATTTTAATAATTTATATCTCAAGCCAATAAGAAATGTTAATTATTATTAGTTCCAAAAAAAATATCAAGCGCAAGTCATGCCGAGGTCGTACGACCTGATCCAACATATAAATATAAATTGTGCACGGCCAAGGGTCGAATGACACAAACCATGGATGCATCTATTTAACTTGTCGAGGCGTTCGGCCGGCTCCACGAAAGGAAAACACATTCAAACAACCAAATCAAGAATTCATTAAGGAGCAATTATCCAAGGAAATACCCATTCCCATTTAACAGTGAAGAAAACAAAGTTTAACCTTTTAAACATTTCTTTACCAAGTTCAATATGATTTAAGCAACTTATATTAATAATAAAGTTGCAAATATCGCAAGTATAGCATGATTTGGGTCCTAGACTACCCGGACTTAAGCATAATTGTTGCAAGGCATGGATTCTCGTCACTTCATACGTACGTAGCCCCCACAAATAGAAGCACATATTGAATATTTCGCCTATGGGTTTAATTCCCTCTTACAAGGTTAGAAAGGAGACTTACCTCGCTCCTAAGTTCCATAGTCGGCTCCAAAGTCTTTCTAACAACTCAAACCGATGCCCAACACTCCAAAACTAGTCAATAACTGTGAAAATCCATAAACATATACCCTGATACTTATTATAATACAATTTATAATAATTTCCAACTCCGCTCGAAAAGACGCTAAAATCAACCCTCGAGACCACGTTCCCGGATTTCAAAACTTTTCGAAGATAAACATTACCCATAACATCGCGAACTCAAATAAAGGATTTATTATCAATTCCATTCCCAAGTTCATGGTCAAAATCCAAAAATACCAATTTCTAGGTTTTCTACCAAATCCCCAATTCTCCAATAATTTTCCATGTTAAAATCTATATATAATCCAAGTATTTAACTTTCAGTATGTGGGAATCACTTACCTTGACATAGATGATGAAGACAGAGCTCCAAAATCACTCCTAGGTCGGCTCCCATGGAGAAAATGAGATGAAATGAGCGAAACTCATTTTTGTAAACTTATACACTGCCCAAGCGACCCTTCTGTGCGTTCGCGGGCCTCCCATCGCGTTAGCGATAAACAAAATTATCAAAAGCAATTTCCAAACTCTTTTCAGACAGCCTCTAGTATAATGGTCATAACGTTTTGTACAAAACTTCAAGTGACAAATGGTTTAACTTTATGAAAACTAGACACCAAGATCTACAATGTTTATGTTATGGATATCTCCCAATTCTTTATAAATTTCGATATATGTCCCTCCGAAGTCCGACCTGTGCAACAAAGATTTCTTTTTCACGAACGCTATAGGTTCCTCGCGAATGCGAAGAACAACACCAGACATAAAAAAATCAGCATCTAAACTAGCCCAAAATGATCTGAAACACAGTCTAGGCCCCCGGGACCCCAACCAAACACCCACACAATCTAAAACATAACACAAACTTGCTCGAGGCCTTAAATCACTTCAAAAACCGTCGAATTCATGAATCGCACTCCAATTCAAGCTTAATGAACTTTAGAAATTCAAACTTTTACATTCGATGCCGAAACCTATCAAATCACGTCCAATTGATTTCAAATTTTGCACACAAGTCACATTCGACATTACGGACCTACTCCAACTTCCAAAATCGAAATCCGACCCCTATATCAAAAAGTCCACTTCCAGTCAAACTTCTAAAAAACCTTCAAATTTCTAACTTTCACTAAATGACCCCAAAATGACCTACGGACCTCCGAATCCGCTTCCGAATGCTTTTCCAATACCAGAATTAACATACGAAGCTATTCTCAAACTCGGAATCCGAAACGGACATCGATAACATTGAAATGCACTTCAACCCAAATATATGAAATTCTTCCAAAATGCCAACTTCCACAATAGGCGCTGAAACGTTCCAGGGTCATCTTAACTGCTTTTACTAGAGTATCTTGATAGTCCGATCTTGAGTGAGTAATCTGCCATGTGTGTGTGTGTGAGGTTTTGTGTTATTTTGGGCATTGCATTTTATGTCTAGAACTTTTCTCGTGTGTTTGCAAAGCGAAATAGTAGTTTTATTCAGTCTTGGAAGTGATATAGGTATTTCTTTGTTGAGCCAGATATATGCTCTTACCAACATAATTTTTATGTATCGTGCTTAACCACGCTGAGCCTGTAATCCAGTTTCTTGAAAACCATATTACATGCCTTACAAAATTGTCACAACCCCAAATCCTAAACGGCTGTGACGGCGCCAATCGTGAAACTAGGCTAGCCGACCACCGCATGTTCACAATTTCTTTTGATAATCCCATTCGAGTTTCAATCATTTCATAAATATACAGATAATTTCTTAATACAATAGGCCAATATGATACAATACTACCATCCCCAAAACCCGGAGCCAACATGTCATGAGTATCTAGAGAAATAAGCTAAAATTAATTATTATGATATAAAACCTTCAAATCAAAGCTAAATACAACAAGAAGGGAAAATAGAGATGCTGCAGACGCTGAACAGCTACCTCTAAGTCCCACAAATCTGACTGCGCAGGGAATAACTGGCTAAAGGTGAGTACACCAACTCAGTAGTAATTAAAATAAATCAGGTCTGAGCAGCAAGAAACACATAAAATAAATGCCATCAAATCAGAAGAGCCACAATTTTACTCTCCAACAGTATAACATAGATTTCTGAAATCGTCATGCATTAAAACCAACTTCAGGAAAAACCCTTTAAGAATGTATATTTTTTTCAACAACTACAGCCGAAAGTTTTAGTATAAAAATGAAATTAATCATATAGAGGCCCCTCAGGCAAAAATATATTTCATAAGCTCACCGTGAAAGTAGTAAAGTCATAAGCAGCCCCTTGGACAAAACATGAATCATAATCAACCCCTCGGGCATGCCTCACAGTCACTTTGAATCAGTCCCACAGCACCTCACAGTCACTCATGCCTCCCAATCGCTCATCACTCGGCGCTCGGTAGGTACCTGCGCTCACTACGGGTGTGTACAGACTCCGACTTCGAAGGAGCTCCTTCAGCCCAAGCGCTAATAAACAAGCCAAATCATGGCATCAATCACTCCCAGGCTCTCGGCCTGTCTCATATCATAAATATCCTCACAACATTGGCCCTCGGCCTCACTTAGTCAGACACTCTCAACATGCCACTCGGGCCATAAATAAAACGGGGTTCTCGACCCAAATAGTATTTCATTTCAAGAAATCACAATATCATCAAATAGGAGTGTCAATAATTTAACAAGAAAGACTGAGTGTAACATCATAGTTTCGAAGTAGTGGGAATATCAAAAAATAGCCCCCAAGGGGTTAAAAAAGATCGGCACTAGGCCCCAAACATGGCTTACAGCCCGAATATTTCACAATTCTTTAGAACGTAATTTAACACAAGGTTTTGAGTAAATATGCAACACATTAGTTGCCGCGGAGAAGACCTAGTCCAATCCAAAAGTCAGTACTAATCATCTGACATGTGCGCCTTTAAAAAATCAGTGAGAAATGTGTAGTTTGGGGTTCCATACCCTCAGGACAAGATTTATAACCATTACTTATCTCTACCAGGCCACAACACTAGTCCGCAATGCTCTTGCCCCTCAAATTGGCTCACGATTGCTCCAATATAGCCAAGACTAGTTTAACATCATCAATATATAACTAAGGAACGCAACCCAATCGATATCTATCAAATTACACAAAAATCTCGAAATTCGGCCAAACTCGAGCCCTGGGCCCAGATCTCAGAATTTGATAATTTTTACATCATTAGAATCCTCATCCTCCCACTATTCTACAAACCAAGAACGCTAAAATTGGACCATAATTGCCTACCCAAATCCTCAAAAGAGAAATCAATTTTTCCATGCACCCTTCTTCCCTGATTTGGGTTTAATTCCAGTAAATTATATGGTTTAATCACTTAGGAATCGACATATACACGAGTTATAAAGTTAAAAACCTTACATCCAAGTGATTCCCTTCAATTCCCATTTTAATCCTCTCAAAAGTGCTCCAAACTTCGTCAACAATGGAGGAAATATGAGCTAATCTCGCACAACAGGCCTTTTAAAACATTCTGCCCAGCCATTATATTTTCTTCACTGTGATCACAAACATTGGCATGGCGATGCACAGACCAACCAACCAATGCGATCGTACACCAAAACACGCGGTCGCATAGAACAGATTCTCCACCCCAAACACGCGCCTCAAAATGCTCTACGCGATCGAAGAAATTACCACGCGATCGCACTGTCTATCCTGACCAACCTACGTGATTGCAATCCTAACAACTCGATCGCATAGAAAAAAATGTCTGTCCCACAATTTTAATCTGCGTGATCGCAAACATACACATGCAATCGCGTAGAAGGAAACCATAACCTCACACCAGCAAGAATTGGTCCGTTAACCACCCGAAACACATCCGAGGCCCTCGTGACCTCAACCTAACACACCAAAATATCCTATAACATCATCCAAACTTGGTCGAACCTTTGAAACACCAAAAACAACGCAACAATACCAAAATCACATCAAATTCAAGTCTATGAACTTTGAAACTTCCAGATTTTGCCAACTATGCCAAAACCAACCAAAACACCTCCGATTGACCTGGAATTTTGCACACATGTCCAAAATGATATTACGAGCCGACTGCAACTTCCGCAATTCCATTCCGACCCTGATAGACGATTTTCCAAAGTCGACCGGAAATCGCCAAAAACTAACTTTTGCCAATTCAAGCCTAATTCTACACCGGACATCACAAAAATATTCTGAACACTCCTAAGTCCCAAATCACCTAATAAAGCTATTCGAGCCATAAAATCCACATTCCGAGGTCGTTTACCAATAAGTCAACTCTCAGTTAACTTTCTCAACTATTAGGCTACTTTAAGAAACTAAATGCCACAATTCTCACCATAACCACTCCGAACCCAAACCAACTGACCCAACACAACAAACCCAGGCTATAAATATATAACAAATGCAGAAATGGGGGAAATAGGGTAAATCTCACGGAACGACCGGCCGGGTCGTTACATTCTCCCCCTCTTAAACAAATGTTCGTCCTTGAACAAGTCTAGAAATATAACTGGAGTGTCAAATAAGTGAAGATATATGTCCTGCATCGCCTGCTCGGTCTCCCAGGTGGCATCCTCTATCGGTTTCCCTCTCCACTGAACCTTCACTGAAACTATATCCTTAGACCTCAGCTTCCTGACCTGTCGACCCAAAATAGCCAGTGGCTCTACCTCATATGACATATCACCCTCGAGTTGAACCGTGCTCAAGTCCAAACATGGGAAGGGTCACCAACATACTTCCGGAGCATCGAAGCATGGAATACTGGATGAATACTCGATAAATAAGAGGCATAACAAGCCTATAAGCCACCTCCCCGATCCTCTGAAGCACCTCAAATGGCCCAATGAACCTGGGACTGATTTTCCCTCTCTTCCTGAATCTCATAACACCCTTGATGGGTGACACCTTCAGCAGAACCTTATCCCCAACCATGAAGGACACATATTAGACCTTCCGATATGCGCAACTCTTCTGCCTGGACTGCGCCGTGTGAAGCCTCTCCAAAACCAACTTTACCTTACTCAAAGGATCCTGAACCAAGTCTGTGCCCAATAGCCTAGCCTCGCCCAACTCAAACCAACCAACTAGAGATATCCACTTCCTACCATATAAAGCCTCATGCGGGGCCATCTGGATACTCGACTGATAGTTTTTATTATATGAAAACTCTGCTAGTGGCAGAAACTAATCCCACGAACCATCAAAGTCAATCACACAAGCATGCAACATATCCTCAAAAATCTGAATGGTACGCTCCGACTGCCCGTAGGTCTGAGGATGAAACGATGTGCTCAACTCAACCTGAGTACCCAACTCCCTCTACACGGCTCTCCAAAAATGAGATGTGAACTGAGTGCCTCTGTCGGAAATGATAGAAACTGGAACCCTATGCAATCTGACAATCTCCCTGATATAAATCTCCGGAGAATACCTAGTACCAATAAGAATGAAGTGCACGGACTTGGTCAGTTGATCCACAATAACCCATATAGCATCAAACCTCCTCGAAGTCCGTGGGAGTCCAACTACGAAGTCCATGGTGATCCGCTCCCACTTCCACTCCGGAATATCAAACCTCTGAAGCAATACACCTGGTCTCTAGTGCTCGTACTTGACCTGCTGACAGTTGAGACACTGAGCCACAAACTCCACAATATCCTTCTTCATCCTCCTCCACCAATAATGCTGCCTCAAATCCTGATACATCTTTGCGGCACCCGGATGGATGGAATACCGCGAACTATGAGCCTCTGCTAGAATCAAATCTCGAAGCCCATCTACATTGGGCATGCAAATCCGGCCATGCATCCTCATGACCCCATCTTCACCAATAACCACATCCCTAGCATCAGCGCGATGGACCCTGTCCTGAAGAACAAGGAAATGTGGATCATCATACTAGCATGCTCAAATCTGGTCGTAAAGAGAAGACCTGGAGGCTACACAAGACAACACCCGCGGGGGCTCTGATAGATCCAATATCACCAACTGACCAACTAAGGCCTGAACATCAAGGTCTAATGGCCGCTCTACTACTGGAAGGTTAGCTAGACTCCCCATACTCTCTACTCTACGACTCAAGGCATCGGCCACTACATTGGCCTTCCCCGAATGATATAAGATATTGAGGTCATAATCCTTGAGGAGATCTAACAATCTCCTCTGACGCAAATTCAAGTCCTTCTGCCTCAGCAAATACTGCAAACTGCGATGGTCAGTGAAAATCTCACATTGCACTCCATACAAATAATGCTGCCAAATCTTCAAGGAATTAACAAGGGCAGCTAACTCAAGATTGTGCACCGGACAATTCTTCTCGTGCACCTTCAACTGTCTGGACGCGTAGGTAATCACCCTGCCGCCCTACATCAATACCACTCCCAAGACAACTCTAGAAGCATCACAATAAACTGTGTAAGAACCCGAACCAGCAGGCAAAACTAGTACTAGAGCTGTAGTCAATGCTGACTTGAGCTTCTGAAATCTCTCCTCACACTCATCAGACCATCTGAATAGAGCACCCTTCTAGGTCAATCTAGTCAAAGGCGAAGCAATCAAAGAGAATCCCTCCACAAAGCAACGGTAATATCCCGCCAAACCAAGGAAACTTCTAATCTCTGTGGTTGAGGACGGTCTGGGCCAACTTTCCACCGCCTCTATCTTCTTTGGATCAACCTGAATTCCCTCACTAGACACCACGTGCCCCAATAAAGCTACCAACCAAGCCGAAACTCACACTTGGATAATTTTGCATAAAGCTTCTCGTCCCTCAAACTCTGTAACACGACTCTCAAATGCTGAGAAATATGTGCGCCTTTCAAAAAATAGTGAGAAATATGTAGTCCGGGGTTCCATACCCCCAGGACAAGATTTATAACCATTACGTACCTCTACCAGGCGACAACACTAGCCGCAATTCTCTTTCCCCTCATTGGCTCCCGATTGATCCGAATATAGCCAAAACCAGTTAAACATCATCAATATATAACCAAGGAACGCAACCCAATCGAAATGTATCAAATTACACAAAAATCTCGAAATTCGGCCAAACCCGAACCCGCGGCCCATGTCTCGGAATTCGATAATTTTTACATCATTAGAATCCTCATCCCCCAACGATTCTATACGTACCAAGACCGCTAAGATCGGACCACAATGGCCCACTAAAATCCTCAAAAGAGAAAACAATTTTCCCATGCACCCTTCTTCCCCAATTTTTGTTAATTCCAGCAAATTCTATGATTTAATAAGTTAGGAATCGACATATACACGAGTTATGAAGTTACAAACCTTACCTCCAAGTGATTCTCTTCAATTCCCTCTTTAATCCTCCAAAAAGTGCTCCCAACTTCGTCAACAATTGAGGAAATATGAGTTAATCTCGCACAACAAGCCTTTTGAAACATTTTGCCCAGCCATTATATTTTCTTCACTGCGATCGTGAACATTGGCATGCGATCGCGATGCACAGACCAACTAACCAATGTGATCGCATATCAAAACACGCGATCGCATAGAACAAATTCTCCACCCCACACACGCCCCACAAAATACTCTACGCGATCGCAGAAATTCCCACTAGATCGCACTGCCTACCCTGACCAACCTACACGATCGCATAGAACAAAATGCCTGCCCCACTATTTTACTCTACGCGATCGCAAACATCCTCACGCGATCACGTAGAAGGAAACTAGAACCTCACACCATCAGAAATCTGCCCAGTTTTCAAGCCAAGAATTGGTCCGTTAACCAGCCGAAACACACCCGAGGCCCTCGCGACCACAACCAAAAGCACCAACATATCCCATAACATCATTCAAACTTGGTCGATCCTTTGAAACACCAAAAATAATGCAACAATACAAAAATAACATCAAATTCAAGCCTATGAACTTTGAAACTTCCAGATTTCGCCAACTATTCCGAAACCAACCAAAACACCGTCGATTGACCTATAATTTTTTAGACATATCCAAAATGACATTACGAACCTGCTCCAACTTCCGGAATTCCATTCCGACCCTGATAGCCTATTTTCCACTGCCAACCAGAAATCGCCAAAAACTAACTTTTGCCAATTCAAGGCTAATTCTACACTGGACATCACAAAAATATTCTGAACATACTCCTAAGTCCCAAATCACCTAATGAAGCTATCTGAGCCATAAAATCCGCATTCTGAGGTCGTTTACCAATAAGTCGGCTCTAAGTTGACTTTCTCAACTATTAGGCTACTTTAAGAGACTAAATGCCTTAATTCTTACCATAACCACTTCGAACCCAAACCAACTGACCCAACACAACAAAATCATGCTAGCAATATATAACAAATGCATAAATGGGGGAAACGGGGTAAATCTCACGGAACGACCGGTCGGGTCGTTACACCACTCCTAAGCCGGCCGTGATGGTGCTTATCATGGAACTAGGCTAGCCAACCATTTTAGATTATCAATATATCCCATAAATTTTCCTAAAATTTAGCAGATTTTAAAAATACCAGAAAGAGATAAAACAAATACACAGTTCCCCAAAATCTTGAGTCAACTGTCATGAGCATCTAAGACTGAAAATAGAAGTTACAACAGTGACTTGCTATAACAAAAGTCTGAGGTACAAAAGACCCAAATAAACTATAATTTGAGGGAAGGAAAGGAGGTGCGATGTGGGCGCTGAGAAGCTACCTCAATCCTCGAACAACTCCAAGCTCGTTCGGAAATCAACTAGCGAGATGGTCCGGTACCTAGATCTGCACACAAAGGTGCATGGAGTAACAGAGTACGCCAACTCCGTAAGTAATCTGTGTAACTAAAATCTCGAGTGTAGTGACGACCTATTTAAATCATGAAAATCCATATAGTGAATAATAGTGGAAATGAACAAATCAAATCAGGAATCTACAACTCTGAATATTTCATAAAACTCCGTTTTCCATTTAAAAATCTTGTATGAAAATATTTGTCCAACATTTATTAGCAGGGGCTCAGTGTAATCTATATTGTCGTGGTCTGCAGCCCGACCCACATATAATATACATATTCCGCTCTCGGCCTAACTCAGTCACCCTCACAAGACACTTGGGAAATTTATCTCGATTTACGGGACTCCGCCCAAAATACTTTTCAGAGTTTTCAAAGCAGTGTGATAACAGTGAAAATAACAATAAGTAGGAACCAATGACTGAGTTCATAATTTACATACAAGATAGTGGTAGACTAATGTAAAAGTACCCTTGAGGGTCTATACAGGTCGGCACAAGGCCCCAAACATGGCTCACAGCCCATAACAAGTATAAACTTCTAAAGGACAAGATGTCGTAAGGTTTCAAATCGAATACACGGCTTAATAATCGCTACAGGACAGACCAAGTCACAATCTCTATCGGGCACGCCCCCAGGCTCGTGACCTAACATGTGCGTCACCTTATTTATCAACACAATATCGATAACGGGATGTCATACCCTCAGGTTTAGAGTTACAATCGTTACTTACCTCAAAACAACCCAAAAGCTACTCTGCGATGCGCTTGCCCCTCGAATTGACTCCCAAATTCTCCGAATCTAACCAAAGCCAGATTAGCATCATAAACATACGCTAACGGAACAAAACCCAATCGAAAGATACAAATTTTAACACAATTCTCGAAATTTTGCCAAACCCGAGCCCCGAGCCCCGAGCCCCGGGCCCATCTCCCACGACTCTATACATACCAAGAAAACTAAAATCGGACCACAATTGCCCACTCAAATCGTCAAAAGAAATTTCCAAATTCCAAATTCCATGCACCTTTCTTCCCCAAAATTGGGTTTAATTTCAACAATTTCCCGGTTTAATTACTTAGAAGGAGATCTAGAAATGAGTTATGATGTTGGAAACCTTACCTCCAAGAGATCCCCTATGATTTCTTCTTCAAACCCTCACAATTAGCTCTCAACCCGCTTGACAATGGAGGAAAAGGATGAAAAATTTCACAACAATGGGCTTTAAAACATTCTGCCCAGCACTTAAAATCCCTTCAGTGCGATCGCGACTATCGCCATGCGATCGCGATGCACAGACCACCCAACTCAACGCGATCGCATACCAATACACGCGATCTCATAGGACAACTCTCCACCACACACACTCGCCTCAGAACCTTTATGTGATTGCACCAACACCCGCGCGATCGCACTCCTTTACATGACCAACCTATGCGATCGCAATCCCAACCACGTGATCGCATAGAAAAAAAATATTTGCCCCACTCTTTTATTGTACCTGATCGCGAATGAATCCACGCGAACGCAGTGAAGAAATCACTGCTGCTAAAACACCAGAAAACAACAGACTTCTTAAGGCCAAAAAGTGCCCGTTTGAGTATTCAAAATACACCCGTGGCCCCCGGGACCTCAATAAATCCCACCAACACATCCCATAACATAATTCAAATTTAGTCAAGCCTTCGAAACACAAAAAACAGCACAAAAACACAAAAATAACATCAAATTCAAGCCTATGAACTTTGAAACTTCTAAATTTCGCCAACGATGTCGAAACCAACCAAAACACGTCCGATTGACCTAAAATTTTCACATATCCAAAATGACATTACGAACCTACTCGAACTATCATAATTCCATTCCGACCCATATAGCCTATTTTCCACTACCGACCGGAAATCGCCAAAAACTAACTTTCGCCAAACCAAGCCTAATTTTACACCGGACATCAAACTTCATTCTGAGCGCACTCCTATGTCCCAAATCACCTGACGAAGCTACATGAGCCATAAAATCTGCATTCTTAGGTTGTTTACCAATAAGTCAACTCCCAGTTGACTTTTTCAACTATTAAGCTAATTTAAGAGACTAAGTGTCTCAATTCTCACCACGACCACTCCGAACCCGAACCAACCGCCCAACACAACATAAATAGGCTAAGAAACATGTGATAAGGTAGAAATGGGGCTAATCTCACGAAAAGACCAGCTGGGTAGTTACATCCTCCCCCTTTTAAACAAACGTTCATCCTCGAACGGGTCTAGAAACATACATGGAGTCTCGAATAAGTGAGGATATCTTTCCCGCATCTCCCGCTCAGTCTCCCAGGTGGTATTCTTCTCCGGCTACCCTCTCCACTGAACCTTCACTAAATCTATATCCTTAGATCTCAACTTTCTAACCTGACGACCCAAAATAACCACTGGCTCTACCTCATATGACATATCACCCTCGAGTTGAACCGTGTTGAAGTCCAAAACATGAGACGGGTCACTAACATACTTCTGGAGCGTCGACAAATGGAACACCGGATGAATACTCGATAAGCTGGGAGTCAAGGCAAGTCTATAAGCCACCTCCCCAACCCTCTGAAGCACCTCAAAAGGCCCAATAAATCGGGGATTCAGCTTTCCCCTCTTCTCCAATCTCATAACACCCTTCATGGGTGACACCTTTAGCAACAACTTATGCCATCCATGAAAGACACATCTCGGACCTTCCGGCCCGCATAACTCTTCTGCCTAGACTGCATCGTGCGAAGCCGCTCCTGAATCAATTTTTCCTTACCCAACGCATCCTGAACCAAGTCTGTATCCAATAGCCTAGCCTTGACTGGCCCATATAAAGCCTCATACAGAGCCATCTGGATACTAGATTGATAACTATTATTATATGCAAACTCCGCGAGTGGAAGAAACTTGTCCCATGAACCCCCAAAATCAATGACATATGCACGCAACATATCCTCCAAAATTTGAATCGTACGCTCCGACTGCCCGTCGGTCTGAGGATGAAATGCATTGCTCAACTCGACCTGAGTACCCAATTTTCTCTATACGACTCTCCAAAATTGAGATGTGAACTGAGTATCTCTGTCATAAATGATAGAAATTGGAACCCCATGCAATCGGACAATCTCCCTGATATATATCTCAGCTAACTGCTCCGAAGAATAAGTAGTACCAACAGGAATGAAGTGCGCAGACTTGGTCAGCCGATCCACAATAACCCATATAGCATCAAACCTCCCCGTATTTTGTGGGAGCCCAACTACGAAGTCCATGGTGATCCGATCCCACTTCCACTCCGGAATATCAAATCTTTGAAGCACTCCACCTGGCCTTTGGTGCTCATACTTGACTTCTGACAATTGAGACACCAAGCCACAAACTGAACAATATCTATCTTCATTCGCCTCCACAAATAGTATTGTCTCAGATCCTGATACATCTTCGCGGAACCCGGATGGATGAAATACCGCGAACTATGGACCTCAGCTAGAACCAAATCTCGAAGCCCATCCACATTGGGCACGTAAATCTGTCCCTGCATCTTCATGACCCCGTCATCACCAATAACCACATCCTTGGCATCACCTCGATGGACCCTATCCTGAAGAACAAGAAAGTGTGGATCATCATACTGCGTGCTCTGATTTGATCATAAAGAGAAGACCTAGAGACTACACAAGCCAATACCCGCGAAGGCTCTGATAGATCCAATCTCACCAACTGACCTGCTAAAGCATGAACATCAATTGCTAAAGGTCGCTCTGCTACTGGAAGCTAGGCTAAACTCCCCAAACTTTCCGCTATGTGACTCAACACATCGGCCACTACATTGGCCTTCACCGGATGATATAAGATAGTGAGGTCATATTATTTGAGAAGCTCCAACCACCTCCTCTGACGCAAATTCAGATCCTTCTGCTTAAGAAGATGCTATAGACTACGGTGATCAGTGAAAATCTCTCAATGCACTCCATACAAACAATGACGCCAAATCTTCAAGGCGTGAACAATAGCTGCTAGCTCAAGATTGTGTACTGGATAATTCTTCTCGTGCACCTTCAACTATCTAGACACGTAGGAAATCACCTTACTGTCCTGCATCAAAAATCGCTCCAAGTCCAACTCTCGAAGCATCACAATAAACTGTATAAGAACCTGAACCCGTAGGCAAAATCAATATATGAGTTGTAGTCAAAGCTGACTTGAGCTTCCGAAAGCTCCCCTCAAACTCCTCAATCCATCTGAACTGAGCACCGTTCTAAGTCAATATTGTCATAGGTGATTCAATAGATGAAAATCCCTCGACGAAACGGTGGTAGTACCCTGCCAAATAAAGAAACTGCGAATCTCAGTAGCTGATGACGGTCTAGGTCAACTCTGCACCACTTCGACCTTCTTTAGATCAACCTGAATACCCTCACTGGACACCACGTGCCCCAAGAATGCTACTGAATCAAGCCAGAACTCACACTTCGAAAATTTTGCATACAATCTCTTCTCTCTCACGGTCTGAAGCACAACACTCAAATGCTTCTCATGATCCTCTCGATATCGGGAATACACCAAGATATAGTCAATGAACACGATGACAAAAAATCAAGATAAGGCTAGAATACACTGTGCATCAAGTGCATAAGTCTACTGGGGCATTGTTCAGCTCGAAAGACATAACCAGAAACTCATAATAACCATATCTAGTCCTGAAAGTAGTCTTCCGATGTCTGGCCTCCGAATCTTCAACTTATGATAGCCGGAACACAAGCCAATCTTAGAAAATACTCTGGCACCCTACAACTGATCAAACAAGTCATTTATACGAGGTAAGGGATTCCGAGGTTGAGAAAACCTCCTTCTATCTCACCTCAATTTGCATGCGCAGCCCAGGCGTGTAGACAAGAATCATTTATGTGAAAAAATGATAATTTTGTATTAGAAATTTGAATAAAATTTACTTCGGTCAATGTTTTTGGCAACCGGACCCGGACCCATGATTTGATGGTCCCGGAGGTCCGTAGGAAAATATGGGACTTAGGCGTATGCCCATAATCGAATCCCGAGGTCCCAAGTACGAGAAATGAATTTTTAAAGAAAAATGTTTTCTGAAAAATATAAATGTTTTTGAAAATAAAATTTGATGTGAAACATGTGGTATCGGGCTCATATCTTGGTTCCGAAGCCTGGTACAGGTTCCATGTAATATATATGTGTTATCTGTGAAGTTTGGTAATAAACGGACTTGGTTTGACGTGATTCGGGTCAAAATGCAAAATTTGATGTTTAAAGAAATTTTGAAAAAAATTCATTGCTTGTGAGGTTTAATTCGATGTTTATGATGTTATTTTGGTGTTTTAATTACTTGAATAAGTCTGTAGGATGTTTTTGAAGTTGTGTGTATATTTGGTTTTGAGCCCCGAGGTCTCGGGTGTGTTTCGGATGGGTTTCGGGTTCATTTTCCCTATTTTGAACTGTTGAACCTGCATTCTGGTATCCTTCTATGCGATCGCATAGGAGTAGTCCCGATCGCATAGTGTCTCTTTGAGCAGCATCCTAATTTCCTTCTATACCTCCTTCGAGAGAGATGGCATCTACAACATCGCGATGGCATAGTGTTCCAGCAGGGCATCCGATTATCACTTCTACGAGATCGCATTCCACGCTTCATGATGGCATAGTGTGGCAATGTAGGCAGCAGGTAACTTCTCATATGTGATCGCAAACATTCCTTCACGATCGCATAGAGCGTTTTGGCCAGTGGTAATTGTTCCTCTTCGCGATCGCATTACTTCCCCTGCGATCGTAGTACTTTAAGCCTGGGAAGCCTTTCTTTTCTTCTCCGTGGTCGCAATCAATGTTCCGTAATCGCGATTCATTAAACATCTAGGCAGAATATAAGTTTTCCAAAATCGGGGTTTCAGTATTTTATACATATTTTGACTTCCAGAACTCGGTTTCGGGCGATTCCTTAAGGGTTTTTAACACAAATGGAATGGGTAACTGTTCATCCATTAGAATTAATTATATTTCATGAATTAGTTCTTGTTTTCATCATTTAATTTGTGTTTTGGGTTGAGGGGTTTGTGGGTTTTGAAAAAAGTTTCTAAAATGAAAAGGCATGATTTGAAAGACAAAATGTTATCGGAATTAGTTAATTTTACTCTGGGTGAACTGATAACGGAATGGGTAACCAGAATTCGTAAAATTTGTCTGGTTCCGAGGTGCGGGCCTGGGGGTCAAATTTTTTGTCGATTTTTATAATTTTGTAAAGATTGAAAATTTATTATTCGGAATAGTTCCTTATATGTTTTATGTGTATTTTGAAGCTGTTTTAGTGTATTATAAGCCGTCCGGAGGTCTTTCCGCCCGAGAAGCCTATTTTTTAGTACCGGGTTATCGTCTTTGATGTAAGTATCTTGCGTAACCTTGTGTGGGGGAACTACCCCTTAGGATTGAATCTTCCTTGTAGATTGTAGCCCCAGTAAGCGAGGTGACGAGTGTGTACTCAGACTTATCTACAATTAGATTGGCCTTTAGGATTCGTTGGTTCATATATTACATGTGTATGATTTGTGATTGTTACATTTGAATCCTTGATTATTAATTTCATTCCTTCCTTTTTAAATTAGAATTACTTGCCTTTTGGATTCCTTCGTTGGCTATTTGACTTTACTTGACTTAAATAAATATTCTACTTCTCTTATCATCATAATATTTCTTCCTAGCTTGCCTAATTGACTATAATTAGTGTCATCTAGCCTTATAGTTGACTAGCCGTACTTGGAAAATTTATTCATTGGAGTCAAGCATGCCCGTGCGTCTTACATTGTGATTTATATGACTAAGTGTCATTTGGGTCTAATTGTTAGACATTTATGTTATTGGTATTTCCTTTATGTTGCCTATTATTGGGCCTTTTGTTTTAAGCTGAGTGTTATTCCGTGAATTAAACTGTCTAGGTGAGATTGGTTATAGATGTTTCCCTTGCCGGGATGTTATGGTTTCTGTTACTATCGATATTGTTAATGATATGGTTTGTATTTTTGACTCCCTTGCCGGGATGTAATGGTTCCTATTACTATTTATGTTGTGAATGATATCGTTTGTACTGTTGACTTCCTTGCCGGGATGTTGTGGTTTCTATTACTGGTTATGCTGGTAATGATATTGTTTGTATTGTTGACTCCCTTGCCGGGATGTGGTGATTTATGGGTCATATTATTGGTTTTTCCTTGCCAAACTGTGGTTCTTGATATTTTTTGGGCGAGGAAGAGTGTAAAGCACGAAGGATAATGTCGTGCCATGTTCATGATATTTAGCACGAGGGAAAATTCTGTGCCATGTTTATTATATTTAGCATGAGGGAACATTTCGTGCCATGTTTATGATATTTAGAACGAGGGAACATTCTGTGCCATGTTTATGATATTTAGCACGAAGGAACATTCCGTACAATGTTATGTTATGTTAGCACGAGGGGACATTCTGTTCCATGTTATGTTATGTTAGCACGAGGGGACATTACGTTCCATGTTATGTTATGTTAGCACGATCGGACATTCCGTGCCATGTTATGTCATGTTAGCATGATGGGACATTCCGTGCCTTGTTATGTTGTGTTAGAAGGAGGGGACATTCCGTGCCATGTTATATTATGTCAGCACGAAGGGACATTCCGTGCCGTATTTATGCATTACTATTTCCGTCATTCTTGTTTGCCATTTACTGCATTTATTGGCAAGTTGTGCTATTCCTCCTGTACAGCATGGAAATTTCTAAGTGACGAACTGAGTCCCGGTGGATAAATCTTGATGAGAATTTTATCAAGGTATTTTATTGAAAAGTATTATTGAAAAAGCAATGGTTTTGAAATGATTAAATTCGAATGAATTTTACATCGAAGGTATATTTGAAAAGCACTAGTTTTGCCTAATATGATATTTGGAAGTCATATATTGGGAAAGACTCTTTGGAAAGCTTCGTAGTTTGAAAGAAACTATGGTTTACGTAATTCTCTCTATTAATTATACTTATATCTACTTTTGGAGAAAGTTTATTTTCAAAGTAAACTCTTTCATACAAAAATGATTTTATTTCCAAAATTTTTCATATGAACTATTGTTTAAAGATTTCTACCAGTTATCGATTTTAATGGCTACGGCCCGATGTGAACAAACTGACGTGGAGTTGAGTTATCGGTATCCTCAATTGTATTGCGTTTCCTTGCGATTCAGATTGTTTTGTTGTCCATCTTTCTGTGTATTTTTTTGCTGTTTCGCGATTGATTTCTGTAATTTCCTTCCACCTTATATTGTCATTGTGGTGGATTATCCAGAGAGTTCTTAGATAGATGTAACGTTCGATCATTTCTATATTCATGTTATTTAGTTTATAGACCAGTGGTGTCTTGACTAGTCCTCGTCACTACTCCACCGACGTTAGTCTTTATACTTACTGGGCACCGTTGTGGTGTGCTCATACTACACCTCTGCATATTTGTTTGTGCAAATCCAGGTACATATTGTAGTAGCTGTGTGGATGATTGCAGAGAAGTTTCAAGGTAACCTGCTGCTGTGTTCGCAGGCGTCGGAGTCACCTTCTTTTTATTTATTATTCATACACTGTTGTATCTACTTCCAAACATTTGTACTTAGAAGTTGTAGAAGATTCGTAGAGCTTATGACTTGTACTACCGGTTTTGGGAAAGTTTGTATATTCTGTTGAGATTCTAAGTCAAGACTCTTAGTTTTCTTTTTTCTTATTATTGTTATTCAATAACTGCTAGGCTTACCTAGTCCCTAAGACTAGGTGGCATCACGATACCCAACTGAGGGAATTTTGGGTTGTGAAAAAGCTGGTATCAGAGCTTTAGGTTCATAGGTGCTACGAGTCATAAGTGAGTTTAGTAGAGTCTTGCGGATCGGTACGCAGACGTATGTACTTATCTTCGACAAGCTACGGAACTATTAGGGCAATTTCACTTCCTTCATTCCTATCGTTCGAGTTCATTGATCTTGAAGTTTTAAATTATCGTCCCATTATCTCACCGATGGTGAGTACACGAACGGCGGTTCCTGAAGATCTTACCCCGAAGCTAGGGTCGCAAGGGTTAGAGACAGGGGCCAACGAGGAGCATGTACCGCAGTTAAGATGCCTACCAGAGCAGCCATTGAGAAGTCGCCAGTAGTTCTAGTTGGGCGACAGGTACTAGGGGGGTGCTTGTCGCTACCCTGGATTTCAGGAGAGCTGAGTGTAGTTTTGAGTATAAGTGGTACATTAGCTCGGGCACGGATAATTCTTGTGCACCAGTTGTTTCACATATTAGGGGAGGAGCTCACACTCCCACCGTCTACACTCTAAAGTAGCAGGGTCATATTTGTCAGATTCAAGTTTTTATGGCAGCACGACATGTGGTTTCAGTTTAGTCTGTGGTTAGGACAGTAGCCTCTAAGGAAGAATACCTTGGACTTGAGAGGTACAAGAGTATCACCTTTCTATCTTTCAGTGGATTGGCGGCAGATGGTGCCCAGGGTTTTCTGGAGGAATGTCACGATGTCCTTCGTACTTTGGGTATTTTGGAGACTAGTGAGATTGCTTTATTGTCACGTCTCAGGTTCAAAATAGTGGGTTGATTAGTGGTGGCGGCATATTAGTTGGGGTGACCTTGCCGAGTTAGTTTAACTAGCATTGATTCGGTCTTTCGGAGATGCTTTGAGGGAGGTTGCATCTCACTTCCTTCGGGATTTACGGCGCGTGCAGTTTGAGCAGTTGAGTGAGGGTGCGGTCTCACTATTGGATCATGTCGTTAGATTCAGTAAGTAGGACAGACATGCACTTCACTTGGTTGCTTCAGTTAGGAGATGAGTCCGTAGAGTCATTTGGGAGATTCAGGCATGATATTAGGTTTAGCGGGACTCGAGAGTTAGAGTAGGATGCCTCGTTTCAGGAGGTAGTGGGGATCGTTCGCTGATTAGAGAGCATGTGGTACCGGCAGCGAGAGGACAGACGAGATTATGGAGAGAGTTCAGGGAGGCAATGAGGCCTCGTTGATTGAAGGAATCTACTGGTCCGTATTATGGAGGCAAGGTACGACACGGTAGAAGTTTTGTGGGTCAACCAGTTCAGTTTGTATTACCAGCTTCGCATGGGATTTTAGGGACTCATAGGATTCGTATTGTGTGTTTTTCCACAGCCATGTCAGCAGCGAGATTGTTTTCAGTGTGGTGATGTTAGCCACAGGGTGAGAGCTTGTCCTAGGATTCAGGTAGGTGTGTGGTAGCAGTGTGAGGTGAGTAGGGGGCGCCTAAGAGGGGGAGCCCCGACCCGTAGAAGTGTTGCATATAGTAGGCCGGAGGCCGATGTGCCAGATATTATCACGCAGGTATGCTTTGATGTGGTACATAGGGGCACAAGTTTTATGTCATTATAGTTCTGCTGGTCGGGACGAGTTCCCTTACTTGTTGTTTCATTTGTGAATGAGTTCCATGTTTTGCACCCCAATTTGTGTTTGCTCCTGTTGGGAGATTCTATGAGTAGTACCCAGTGTCTATCGTTGTTTATTTAATTTTTGATAGTGGTGAAATTGGAAGTAAGTCCTTGTTGTTCTTCGTGGTAAGCTTTTAGGTGATTTTCCAAAATTTTTGCTTACGAGTTGTGATTTGATATTCCACCAAGATGTGAGATCGTCTAGTGTTATTATTTTATCAATTGAGTTGAATTAGCGGATAAATTTTAATTGGTATGATATATTTTCGGTATAAGAATCAGAGTTGTGGGCGAGGTCCTCGTGATATTTGTGATTCGATATGTTTTGACCGGGCTGAGTACCGCAGTGGAAACTGTATCAGGATGGTATCCTTTTGATTTGTTTATATGCTTTGCTTCTTCCTTGTTATATTGATTTTTGTAAGTCGGTATTGATAAAGAGTTGTGCCTAGGGCTTGTTTGATAGTTCCTTTATATTTTTCCATTTTCATATTCAGTTATTTCGTTATGTGTTTTCTTTAGTTTAGTTTGGGGGATGTGTGCCCGGTGGTCTCAGTCGTGGCTGATGACTTGGGTGTTTAATAATGGAGACTTCGTGTTCATTGCATCATGATCAGTGTATGGGGTTTGAGAACAGAGTTCTTTCAGATGATGGGGCTAATTGCCAATGTCGAGTTGATTTCGGGCAGCTATTGTAATCAAAAGTGTTATGTGAGCCTATGTGTCATGTACTATGTTGTGTGGTCGTGCCTTGTGGGTGTAGTCATGAGTTGATGTAGCTGATTGAGGTTAATGCTGGATATGGATTTAGAATCGGGTCTTTTATAAATGAGTAGGGGGTGAGAAGTAGAGGTATGAGGCTTATCAGTGGTGATGTGAAGGCTATATTGCAGTTTTGATTGGATCACCTGCGGGTATGTGTTAGAAGTGTACAATCAGTGATTGGACAAGTTCAAGGTGAATCCTGGCACGTTCGAGGATGAACATTTGTTTAAGAGGGGGAGGAAGTGATTACTCAAAAGGTCATCCTGTAGTTTTCTAGGTAATTCTATGTTTCGAGGTTGTGAAAACCTCCTTCTATCGTACCTCGATTTTCATGCGCATCCCGGACCGGTAGCCGGGAAGCCTTTATGTGAAAACAGATAAAAATGATAATTTTGTATTAGAAATTTTAATAAAATTGACTTCGGTCAACGTTTTGTGTAAACAGACCTAGACCCGTGATTTGATGGTCCCGGAGGGTCCGTAGGAAAATATAGGACTTGGGCGTATGCCCGGAATCGAATTTCGAGGGCCAAGTACGAGAAATGAATTTTTAAAGGAAACTATTTTCTGAAAAATATAATGGTTTCTGAAAATGAAATTTGATGTGAAAGCTGTGGTATCGGGCTCGTATCTTGGTTCCGGATCCTGGTACAGGTTCGATAAGATTTATATGTGTTATCTGTGATGTTTGGTAATAAATGGACTTGGTTTGACGTGATTCGGGTCGAAAATGCAAATTTTGATGTTTAAAGAAGTTTTGAGAAATTTCATTGATTTTGAGGTTTAATTCGATATTTATGATGTTATTTTGGTGTTTTGATTACTCGAATAAGTCCGTAGGATATTTTTGAGGTTGTTTGTATATTAGGTTTTTAGCCTCGAGGTCTCGGGTGTGTTCCAGATGGGTTTCAGGTCCATTTTCCCTATTTTAAATAGTTGAACCTGCATTCTTGTTTCCTTCTATGCGATCGAATAAGAGTAGTCGCGATCACATAGTGTCTCTTTGAGCAGACTAGACTTTCCTTCAATGTGTTTGCGCATAATCTACCGTGATCGCAGAGGTATGCTTTCTTATTCTTCGTGATCGCATGTACAGCATCGCGATCGCATAGTGTTCCAGCAGGGCATCCGGTTATCTCTTCTACGCGATCGTGTAGTGTGGCAATTTGGGAAGTAGATAACTTCTCATACACGATCGCACACGTGCCTTTGCGATCACATAGAGCGTTTTGGCTAGTGGCAATTGTTCATCTTCGCGATCGCATTACTTCCCCCGCGATCGCAGTAATTTAAGCTTGGGTAGCCTTTCTTTTCTTCTCCGCGATCGCAATCAATGTTCCGCGATCGCGATTCATTACACATCTGGGCAGAATATATGTTTTCCACAATCGGGGTTTCACTAATTTATTCATATTTTGACTTCAAGAACTCGGTTTTGGGCAATTTCTTGAGGGCTTTTCACAAAAATTGAATGGGTAAGTGTTCTTCCACTAGAATTAATTATATTTAATGAATTAGTTCTTGTTTTCATTATTTAATTTGTGTTTTGGGTTGAGGGGATTGTGGGTTTTGAAAGAAAGTTTCTAAAATGAAAAATCATGATTTGAAAGACCAAATATTCTTGGAATTAGATAAATTTAGTATTGGTGAACTCGTATCAGAATGGGTAACCGAAATTTGTAAAATTTGTCGGGTTCTGAGGTGCGGGCCCGGGGGTCGACTTTTGGGTCAATTTTTATAAATTTGTAAAGATTGAAACTTTATTATTCGGAATAGCTCCTTATACGTTTTATGTGTATTTTGAAGTTGTTTTAGTGGATTGTAAGCCGTCCAGAGGTTTTTCTGCCCGAAAAGTTTATTTTTGAGTACCGGGTTATCGTCTTTGAGGTAAGTATCTTGCCTAACCTTGTGTGGGGGAACTACCCCTTAGGATTCAGTCTTGCTTGTTGATTGTAGTACGAGTAAGCGAGGTGACGAGTGTGTACTCAGTCTTATTTCCAATTAGATTGGCCTTTAGGATTCGTAGGTTCTTATGTTACCTGTGTATGATTTGTAATTGTTACATTTGAATCCTTGATTGTTAATTTCATCCCTTCATGTTTAAATTAGAATTACTTGTCTGTTGGATTCCTTCGTTGGCTATTTGACTTTACTTGACTTAACTGAATATTATACTTCTCTTATCATCATGCTATATTTTCTTCCTAGCTTGCCTAATTGACTATAATTAGTATCATCTAGCCTTATATTTGACTAGCCGTAATGGGAACATTTATTCGTTGGAGTCAAGCATGCCCGTGAGTTTTACATTGTGATTTATATGACTATTCCCTTAAGTGACACTTGGATTTAATTGTTAGACATTTATGTTATTGGTATTTTCTTGATGTTGCCAATTATTTGGCTTTTTGTTTTAAGCTGAGTGTTATTCCGTGAATAAAACTGTCTAGGTGAGATTGGTTATAGATGTTTTCCTTGCCGGGATGCTATGGTTTCAGTTACTATCTATGATGTTAATTATATGGTTTGTATTTTTGACTCCCTTTCCGGAATGTGATGGTTCCTATTACTTTTTATGTTGTGCATGATATCGTTTGTACTATTGACTTCCTCGTCGGGATGTTGTTGTTTCTATTGCTGGTTGTGCTGTTAATGATATTGTTTGTATTGTTGACTGCATTGCTGGGATGTGGTGATTTATGGGTCATATTATTGGTTTTTCCTTGCCAAACTGTGGTTCTTGATATTGTTTGGGTAAGGAAGAGTATAAAGCACGAAGGATAATGTCGTGCCATGTTCATGATATTTAGCACGAGGGAACATATGTGCCATGTGTATGATATTTAGCATGAGGAAACATTACGTGCCATGTTTATGATATTTAGAACGAGGGAACATTCTGTGCCATGTTATGTTATGTTAGAACGACGGGACATTCCGTGCCATGTAATGTTATGTTAGCACGAGGGGACATTCTGTGCCATGTTATGTTATGTTAGCACGAGGGGACATTACATGCCGTGTTATGGTATGTTAGCACGAACGGACATTCCGTGCCATATTTATGCATTACTATTTCATCATTCTTGTTTGCCATTTACTGCATTTATTGGCAAGATTTGATATTCCTCTTGTACTGCATGGAAATTTCTGAGTGACGGACGGAGTCCCGGTGGATAAATCTTGATGAGATTTTTATCAGGGGATTTTATTCAAAAGTAGTATTGTAAAAGCAATGGTTTTGAAATGATTATATTTGAATGACTTTTACATTGAAGGTATATTTGAAAAACACTAGTTTTGCGTAAAATGATTTTTAGAAGTCATTTATTGGGAATGCCTCTTTGGAAGTCATTTATTATACTTATATGTACTTTTGGAGAAAGTATGTTTTCAAAGTAAACTCTTCCATACAAAAATGATTTTATTTGCAAAAGTTTTTCATATGAACTGATGTTTAAATATTTCTACCAGTTATGAATTTTAATGGCTAAGGCCCGATGTGAACAAACTGACGTGGAGTTGAGTTATCGGTGTCCTCTATTGTATTTTTTTTTCTTTCAATTCGGCTTGTTTTGCGGTCCATCTTTGTGTGTATTTTGAGCTGTTTCGTGATTGATTTATGTAATGTCCTTCCGCTTTATATTTTCATTGTGGTGGATTATCCAGAGAAGTCTTATATAGATGTAACGTTCGGTAATTTCTATATTCACGTTATTTATTTTGTAGACTAGTGGTGTCTTGACTAGTCCTTGTCACTACTCCACTGAGGTTAGTCTTGATACTTACTGGGCATCGTTGTGGTGTGCTCATACTACGCTTCTGCATATTTTTGTGTGCAGATCCAGGTACATATTGTAGTAGCTGTGTCGATTGATTTCCGAGGAGACTCAAGGTAACCTGCTGCTGCTTTCGCGGCCGTCGGAGTCACCTTTTTTGTATTTATTATTCATACACTGTTGTATCTACTTCCAAACAGTTGTACTTAGAAGTTGTAGAATATTCGTAGAGCTTATGACGTGTACTACCGGTTTTGGGAAAGTTTGAACATTCCGTTAAGATTCTAAATCAAGATTGTTAGTTTTATTTTTTCTTATTATTGTTATTCTGTAACTGCTACGCTTACCTAGTCCCTATGACTATGTGGCATCACGATACCAAACGGAGGGTATTTTGGGTCGTGAAAACCGGTTCTTCACCATAACTCTGTTCAGCTGTCGATAATCAATACACATACGCATAGTACCATCCTTCTTCTTCACGACCAACAACGGTGCACCCCAAGGTGACACACTAGGCCGAATGAACCCCATATATAGGAGTTCCCGAAGCTGCTCCTTTAACTCCTTCAGCTCCGGCTTCCAAACGATAAGGTGGAATAGAAATAGGTTGCAAGAAACACGTCCAGAAAGTCACGGACCACAGGATCCAAATCAATAGCGGTAGTCTCACCACTGATATACCTCACAAAATCCAGATAAGATAACCACCCCTTCTCAACCATACGCTGAGCCTTCAGGTGGGAAATCACGCTGCTAGGCACATAATAAGAAGACCCTCTCCACTCAACCCTCAGACATCCTGGCATAGCAAAGGTCACAATCTTAGTGTGAAAACCAAGAAGGTCATGACACGGAGATAACCAGTCCATGCCCAGTATCACATCAAAATCGACAATGCTGAGTAACAGTAGGTCCACTCGGGTCTCCAGACCCCAATAGATACCACACACAACCGATACACACGATCCACAACAACAGTATCGCCCACCGGAGTCGACAAATTAACATATGTAACTAAAGACTCACATGGCATATCCAGGAAATGGGAAAAATATAAATAAACATAGCAATATGTGGAACCAGGGTCAAATAAAGCCAAAGCATCTCGGCAACAGACTGCAAAATGCATACATACGAGCCTGGCCTCCACCTGCTCGACCTCCCCTTCTAGGGCGGCCTCTAGCTGACTAACTACCACCTCTGGCTGCCTGGGTGGGTGGTAAAGTAACTAGAGCAGCAGTCGAAGGCTGGCTCCTCAGCAGTGATGGGCCTCCAAGAAGATTAAGACACTGCCTCCTCATATGCTCGAACTCTCCACACTGATAACAACTCCCTGGAGCTGGAGACTGGGACTGTAATGAACCCGTGACACCAGATTGGCCACTAGGAAAACCATGCATAGAATAACCCTGAATGGTGGTGCTCGAGCTGCACTCTAGGGTGGAAGGGCACCGAATGAAGAATGGCCTGGCTGAATACTTCAAGGGACCATGACTCGAAGGTACACCACTATGGGCTGGACGGCCTGACGGAGGAGGCCTGAATGAACGGCCCCTACCATGCTGAAACAGCCCCTTAAACGGCCCCTACCATCCATGAGGCCTCTTGGCATCCCTCTTTACTCAATGTTGGCGGCGAACCGACTCAATATCTCGAGCAATATAAACAAACTCCTCGAATGTGGCATCTGTTACTCTCTCCCGGATCATGAAAAGGCGGAGCTGATAATTAAGGCCATCTATAAACCTCCTTATCCTCTCCCTACCAGTAGGGACCAACTCGGTGCCATAACGAGCCAACTCCAAAAACTGTATCTCGTACTGCATCACTGATAGCTCTCCCTGACGCAGCTGCTCAAAAATCCTGCGCTGCTCCTCCCTGTGTGACTGGGTACATACTTCTCCATAATGATAGTGGAGACATGCTGTCAGGTGAGGGGTAATGACCAATAGGCCTACGCATCTCAAAAGACTCCCATCAAGTGAATGCAGCACCAGAAAACTAAAATGTAGCAAATGAGACCCCACTGGACTCCAAAATCCCAGAAGTACGCAGCATCTTCTAGCACTTATCTAGAAAACCCTAGGCATCCTCGCCCTCAGCGCCACTGCATGTCGGAGGTTGTAGTCTACTAAACATGTCCAGCCTACGGTACTCATCATCTGGCATAGCTGGGACCACGAAGTTCTGAATTGGAGCAACCGGCTGGGCTAGAACCGCTGTCGGTGTCTGCTAGCCCCGAGTAGCCTGGTCAGGTGTCTAGACAACTGGAGTCTGACTGCCTCCCCCGGCCTGAGAAGTAGGGGAAAGTGCCTGAGCAAGGGTGGTACACACCGTCAAGATCTGAGC
>ML375900.1:0-17447 GCA_005239525.1 Nicotiana knightiana
TTATCATTAAAGCACATAAAATGCAAGGTATATAATGCTTAAACTCATGAATTCTAGCCACGCTTCAGGGATAATCTGAGCCGTTGATCAAAATGATCAACGGCCAGGATTTGAGAGGACCTGGGCCGGGTTAGGTAGAGTTTTGGGCTTAGGTCATTTTAATTGGGTTTGGGCTGGTTTTAATAGGTTAGAATTGAAACGAAAAATGGCTATTTGTTAAATACCCCATAAAAATAGATAAATAATTTATAAAAATAGCTGATAATTATAAAAATGAAATTGATGCTTAATAAAATTAAATTAAAAATGATTAATAAGTATTAAAAAAATGCAAACGACTAATTATTGGATAAAAATAGTACAAAACATATGATTAGGCTATAATTGCAAAGTTATTGCAGCTATAGCCAAAGAGTGCCAATTTGGCTAATTGTGAAATCAAGAAATAAGACCAGAAATGATACATTAAATCAAGAAATGCTTTTGAAATCATTTATAATGTAATTTTGTAATTAATTATTAGAAATAAAATACTGGATAAATTAAAATAAATTAATAAAAATATGGGAAAATTATAGAAAAATACCAATTGCTATGAAGCATGTTTTTGAAGTTATATATGCAATCTTAAAATAGTTTGAGTAAAAATTGGGTATCAACAGCTGCCCCTCTTTACCCGGAAAGGATGAAAGAGTTGTCGGGTAAAGACATGATGGCTAATTTTGACTGAGCGAGGCGGTTTGAAAAGATTTAGGCCGTACTCTGGTTTCTGAGTTGCCTACATATCCCTGGTTTTACAGGAATCAGGTTGTATGTAGTTCAGGAGTCATCGGTGAAGTATACCGATGAAGTTTCTTACAAGAACGGACGCAACATTTGGGACTGATTGAATAAGAGGCTTACGGGGTGGTTNTGGGCTATGAAAATGGCTCCTCCGAACGATGACGCCTTTGGATGAGTTGGCGATATTTCAGCCCATGAAATGCAGTAAAATAATGCTGACGAGACAGAGCTTAGTCTTGCAAATAAAAGGGCAGAGCTTAGCCCGAAAGGAAAGCGAAGTAAATAGTGCTTGAGACAGCGGTTAGTCTCAAAAGGTAAATTGGAGGCAGAGCTTAGCCTCGGAAGGATAATGGTAGCCTTATGCAATGCAAATGGAGACAATTCTTAGTCTCGGAAGGCAGAGTGGTAGCCTTATGTAATGATGTAGATGGAGGTAGCGCTTAACCTCGGAAGGCAGAATGGTAGCCTTATGCAAAGATACAAATGCAGATGGAGACAACGTTTAGTCTCGGAAGGCAGAATGGTAGCCTTATGCAATAATGTAGATAGAGGTAGAGCTTAACCTCGGAAGGCAGAATGGTAGCCTTATGCAAAGATGCAAATGCAGATAGAGACACCGTTTAGTCTCGGAAGGCAGAATGGTAGTCTTATGCAATGATGTATATGGAGGTAGAGCGTAACCTCAGAAGGCAGAATGGTAGCCTTATGCAAAGATACAAATGCAGATGGAGACAACGTTTAGTCTCGGAAGGCAGAATGGTAACCTTATGCAATAATGTAGATAGAGGTAGAGCTTAACCTCGGAAGGCAGAATGGTAGCCTTATGCAAAGATGCAAATGCAGATGGAGACAACGTTTAGTCTCGGAAGGCAGAATGGTAGCCTTATGCAATGATGTAGATGGAGGTAGAGCTTAACCTCGGAAGGCAGAATGGTAACCTTATGCAAGAAATAAAATGGCAGTAGGAATTTTTAGCTGGTGATGAATTGCGGCGTTGTGATTATTGAGAGCATTGTGACTGCGGAGCATTGAGGAACGTGCGAACGTCGGCAAGTGCAGCAGTTTTGAGAGTCGTATTTTGGACAAGTTTTTCCCCTGGGCGGACAGTTTGTTTAGGGATTTTTCAACCTTAGTGCATGCAACCAAAGAAAGAGCGTGAGTTCTATAAAAGGGGGGGTTAGTTCGTATCCCCGCTGGCTTTTCTTGACTTGCTGGGCTCGATCTGATGATATTATCTGTATTATTGGGGTAGCGTTGCTAAACAAAGTTATTTCAAAAACAAACATGCATGATTTTGTAAAAGCATAATTTATAATTTAAAAAAATAATTTTGGGATGAACTGACGACCGTGACACGACTCGGGACATTGCAACCTCTCCTGCTACGGAATTTTGAGGGTCCTCCTCAAAATTCTACTCCAGTTTGATGGGTGAATGTCTCTGACTGCTGCTCGTGCAGCGATTGGCTGATCTTCCTTCAGAATTTTAAGGGTCCTCTTCAAAATTGTTCCCTAGTTGGATGGATGAACGCTTCTGGTTGTTGCTCGTTCGGCGATTGGCTGAACTTGCTTCAGGATTTTGAGGGCCTTCCTCAAAATTCTGCCCTAGTTTCCAGTTGCGGGGAAAAATGATTTTTTTATTGAATTGTGACCGAACCCATAGGGCTGCCTACGTATCCCCTCTTAAATGGGAATCAGGTCAGGCGTAGTTCAATTTACATCATTGAGAAAGCATAAAGATTACACATAGTAGCGTTTGACTGCATCTGAATTGATTGGCTTTGGCCAGACTTCTCCGTCCATTTCTGCGAGTATAAGTGCTCCTCCTGTCAGTACCCGGTGAACCATGTACGGACCCTGCCAGTTGGGAGAGAACTTCCCTTTGGCTTCGTCTTGATGTGGAAAGATCTTCTTCAGCACCAGCTGCCCCGGTGTGAACTGTCTAGGCTTGACTCTCTTGTTGAAGGCTCGGGTCATTCTGTTCTGATAGAGTTGATCATGACAGACTGCATTCATTCTCTTTCCGTCTATGAGGGCTAGTTGCTCATAACGACTCTTTACCCATTCAGCGTCGCTGAGCACAACTTCTTGTATAATTCTTAGAGATGGAATCTCAACTTCGGTAGGAATAACAGCCTCAGTACCATAAACTAGCATATAGGGAGTTGCCCATGTTGAGGTGCGAACTGTGGTGCGATATCCCAATAAGGAAAATGATAACTTCTTGTGCCACTGCTTGTGCCTTTCTATCATCTTTCTTAGTATCTTCTTGATGTTTTTGTTGGCGGCTTCTACAGCTCCATTCATCTGAGGTCTGTAAGCTGTGGAATTCTTGTGTTTGATCTTGAAAGCCTCGCACATAGCTTTCATCAAGTCACTATTGAGATTGGAACCATTGTCGGTGATGATTGACTCAGGAATCCTGAATCGACAATAATACGGTCGCGTACAAAGTCTGCCATGACTTTCTTAGTCACTGCTTTGTAGGATGCTGCTTCGACCCATTTGGTGAAATAGTCGATGGCTACCAGAATGAACCTGTGTCCGTTGGAGGCGGCAGGATCGATTGGTCCAATAACGCCCATGCCCCAGGCGGAGAACGGCCATGGTGAGCTTGTTGCGTTGAGCTCGTTTGGAGGTATCTTTATCATATTTGCGTGTATCTGACAACGGTGGCATTTCCGGACATGCTGGATGCAGTCCGTTTCCATAGTCATCCAAAAGTAACCAGCTCGGAGTATCTTCTTTGCCAGAACAAAATCATTCATATGTGGGCCACAGGTCCCAGAATGAATCTCCTCTAGCAGCTTGGATGCTTCCTTTGCGTCGACACAACGTAATAATCCCAAATCGGGAGTCCTCCTTTATAGGATTCCTCCGTTGTGAAAGAAGTTGTTGGATAGTCTTCGAAGTGTGCGTTTTTGAGTGGGATTTTCAAGCTCTGGGTAATATCCTTTTTCCAAATACTCCTTTGATGTTTTAGACGTCAATACCACATAATATTATAAGTTAATTGTGCAGTACCCAATTTTCAAGTGCCGTCTAATAAGAAGAACCTGGTTCTTCTTGGTGTACTACTTACTACTATTTGCGGAATATTAAAGAAGTAAAGTAAAGACACATATATTTTACGTGGAAAATACCTGGCTCAAAAGGTGAAAAAACCACGACCTACTCCTCTATAGGATTTTCTCAAACACTTCACTAAAAACTCTGATCCAAACGGACTTACAAAATAAACTCTTTTGTAATCCTAAGGATTAACTCTAACCCTTTGTAGTAACTAGCCCCTAGCTAATTTCTACACACCTCAAGTTAACTCTAACTTGATCAATATGTACCTATTACAATTGCTTCTATGAAAGCTGAAAAGATACAATATTAAAGCTCCTACTACAATCAACTAGACTCAATAATTAATCAGATGGAACTGGTTCTTCTAGTTGAACTGTATCCTCTGCATCGCACAGTAATTTTTCTTGCAAAATACCTCTGGGAATTTTGCTTTCAGACTTTGATTCACTTCAGCTTTGTGCGTCTCTTTTTCAGCAGAAATACATCAAGTATTTATAGAGTCAGTCGTTGAGCTTGTCTTCCAATTCCAGTTCAACTCTACCTGGGAGAACAAGTTCTTATCAAACTCAACTTCCTTCCTTCGTTTATGTCGTTGCTGAATTCGACTTCTATTCTTTCATCAATTTGCAACCTTTTCACATTAGAAGATACTCTTCTTATTCATTGATACTTCACAATCACATTCATCTCCTATGCATATAAGGTTTGTGTGCCAACTCGTCAGGTCAAGTATGTGTGCTCTGATGGACCTGGTTCAACTGGTCAGCTTTTTGTCAAACTTCAAAACTATGCAGTGACATGGGTCAACAAATTCCCCCTTTTTGATGATGACAGACTGTGTGTTTAATCCTGTATACAACACAAACACTTTGTATGTTTTTTAAGCATTTATCATAGAGAAACCAGGTTCATTAGGTTATAAATATCACTTGAAATACAAAAGCACTTTTTTCTTCCCCCTTTTGGCATCATTGAAAAGTTTGCAAAATGATAAACTCACCAGTGTTGTTAACAATTACTGATGGCCATTTCGGCTACTGCATATGCAATCATGGATTAATCATCAATAATCAACTAAGAATTCAAACTATCAAAAAATAGAGATACTGAATCAGATAAAAAAGCATCAGATTTCATTGATAGAGAGAATATGATTCTGCTACAATCCATAAAATGAAACAAAAATAATTAAAACATGAGCAACAAACAAAAAATTCTGGATCTGGGTCACTGAAAGTTCTAGACAGGCTAGGAAATTAAGGCTTGGAAAAACTGCAGACCTGGTTCATTTAGCCAAGATGGACGGTTCAGCCGACTTAGAAACAGATGAGGACTTTTTTTCTTACTTTCTCTTGTTTTTCCAGACGTTTGAGCTTTAGGAGTTCTTTTCTTCTTTGGATTGTAATTATCTCCTAACATTTTCAGCAGATCCGCCAGGGTTTCCTCAGTAGATGAACCAGGTTCATCTGTGTGCTTTCCTAAATTTACTAACCCTTCAATTTCTCCTGATTCACTTCCCCTGCGTTCTTGCTACTTTCTTCCTCCTTTTCTGGCTCAGCTCCAAAAATAGCCATTTTAACAAATTTAGAGGTGGGTGAAGAATCAACCACTTCTTTCCCTTTTCCCTTTCTTATTACTCTGTACTCCCTCACTCTTTCTTTTTTTTAGTTTAATTTTTTACCACTTATTCTTATTGTTTCTGGCAACTCCACATCTATTACAAACCCAACCAGTATGAACCTATTTTCTAAGTTATTCAGCAACATCAGAGATGACCTCAGAAGAAGGACTTGGGACAGATGTTACCTGAGTCATCTAAAATTTGGGAATGGTTTTGTAAGGGAGGGGATGTCTTGAATGAACTTTTAGTTTTGAATTGACGGTTAAGGCTTCCCTAGAATCTAGGTATTTTAATTTGGTGAAGATTCTTGTTGAAACAGAACTGGTTCAAAGTCAAATGGATAGGCTTTGAAAAGATTTTGAGTTTAGGCAGAGTTCTGCTCATGATTTAATTATTAGTATTTCAAAGTGTGCAGAGTGTAGAACACATACCTCGCCTTTCAGATGAACCAGCACGATGAACCAGGTTCATCATTTCAGAATCCTCTTGATCAAGCCTCAATTTGCAAAGATAGAAAAAATTTCATTTGTGATCAGTGAGTCATATCAAAACATGGCATAAGAGTATACTTTTTATAGTATGAGACTGAGCAATTGTTAATCTGATTAAGTACCTAATTAAAATTTTCTAGCCAAAAAAAAAAATCATTTTCTCAGTTTTTTTTCAATCAGGTGATCTTAATCATCCTAATTCCAGCCTGTTTCTCTCAAAATGCTCCCTACTAAGTGCTTTAGTGAATATATCAGCAATTTGATGATCAGTAGCACAAAATTCAATTGAGATCATTCCCTTTTCATAGTTATCCCTTAGGAAATGGTGCCTAACATCTATGTGCTTAGTCCTCTTGTGATGAACCGGGTTCTTCGTCATACTAATAGCACTAGTGTATCACAGAAAATATGAATGCATCCCACATCAATATCAAAATCCATGAGTTGTTTCTTGATCCATATCAATTGGGCACAACGTGAGGCTGCAGCCACATATTCAACCTCAGCAGTAGACAACGCTACTGAATTTTGTTTCTTGGTAGCCGAAGACACAAGGCATGAGCCCAGAAAGTGAGCTATACGTGAAGTAATTTTCCTATCAACCAGGAAACCTGCATAATCAGCATCAGCATATCCAAAGGCACAAATCAGTGGTGTCTTTCAAATATCTCAAAATTCTCTTCATTGCAGTGAGGTGGGACTCCTTTGGATTTGCCTGAAACCTAGCACACAGTCCCACGCTGAACACAATATCAGGTCTGCTGGCAGTGAGATATAATAGAGACCCAATCATCCCTCTGTATAGTGACAACGCCTCACACTACTATATAAGTATGAAGGCAAAGGTCGTGTAGCTTTTACCCGAATGGTCGGGATCGAATCCACAGGGAGCCTATAGATGGGAGTGACTGTATTAGTGATCTAGAAGGGTCAAGTGTTTCTAATTGCACTTCTAAACATTGGTTGGTGTTGAACTATACTAAATGTATTCTATTGTTTGTAAGCTAATTAATGACTAACTTTGTTTTGTTTTTGTTGTTGTTTTCTAATATTGATAAAGGCACTAGGGTCGTGACTGTGGCCTAGATGGATACACAAAGGGATTCAATTCTAAGTTCGGGGAATTTGCTAGGGATATAGCTATAACCAAAGCACGAAGGTGCTCACTCTATACCTCTCGGTAGTTTGAGTGATTATACCCTAATTGCCTCTCTCGAATCCAATTGGGTGCCCAATAATCAAGCAATATAGGCTTAGGTAGGGTGTTACTCTCTCGAGGTTTAACCCGTTAACTAGGGCTCAAGTAGGGTTTTACCATTTCTGGGTTTAACCCCTTTGATTGGGACTACCAATCTCTTGATAATGCCCTAATTTCCTATTAGGCTAATTTCTAGACTCAAGTCTTCTTTCTCAAGAAAGACCCAAGTCATGAAAAGGTTAATTAGTGTTTGCAACCACTAATTATAGCAATAAAAACCTTNTTGAGCCACAACCCTAGCTAATGGGTCTAGCTACTCATAATCAAAGATGAGAACAATGATAGAGAAGAATAATAACCCATTTAATTGATTCCTAACAATGAAATTGAAGTTTTCAATGTTAAAAATGCAAGAATAAAGCTAAAGAAATAAAAAACCTAAAATATTCACGAGCTCTCTATTCTGAAAAACAGCTGATATCTTCCAGATCCCGAAATAAATTATAAAATAGTCTATTTATAGTCTGCCAAATTTTTGGACAAAAATACCAATGCAGGACCACCGCGGACTGCTAAAACATGACCGCGGTCCGTGAAAACATTAGGACCTCACTGGAACGCCACCGCGGTCCGCGAAACTTTGACTGTGGTCGCGGTGAGAACTTGCAATTCTTGGGTCACACTAGAACTCCACCGCGGTCCGCGAAACTTTGACCGTGGCCGCGGTGGATGACAATCAACTTTCTGAGCTACTGGAAATGCACCGCGGTCCGGGAAACCACGACCGTGGCCGCGGTGGCTGATGGCATAATTTCTGAACTCAATGGAAATGCACCGCGGTCCGCGAAACCACGACTGCCGTCGCGGTGGCCTTGTTGGCTTGGGTAGCCTTGTTGGGTTTGATCTTTGTGCCAGATTCACTCGTATTTTTAGCATATTTTAGACTGAATGCCTTCATTTCTGGTTCTATCCTGCAACAAGCACAACGTATAAGCTTTCGGGGCTATTTTTTGTAAAATTGTATCCAAAATTCATGTATAAGGGCACGAACAATGAGGCAAAAAACCAAGTTATTAACTCCCCAAACTTAAGCTCTTGCTTGTCCTCAAGCAAAACAAAATAAGCCCCACCCCTATGAGAGATTTCACAAAAATTTGGCTGTACTATTGGTGACCTCAACTAGCATCAATTGGAACTAACCATAGCCCCTAATGTGAATGAATCATTGACAATGATTGAACTTTTCAAAGCCATAGTTTCAAGTGTGATACAAGAGCTTCAAGGGTTGGTCCAACTCATCAGTGAACTTCTAACTATTACCTTGGTCAGTGTGGATCCCAGACTCTTATTCCGTAACTTTCCCCAAGCATCTCACCTTTCAGAATAATGACACTCAGAACGAGGAATATGGTGAATCGCTCATCTCTCATCAAGGAAAGAGTCCCAAGTTTGGCTCAAAGTACCATAGGCTTGCCCTTTGTGTACATCACCACTAATATAGGCTTCACTCGACCTGAGATCAAATAGGGCTTTTGTGGAATCATGATGAAGGCTTTTGGTCAAGGGTAGGGCGTATTTGGTTAGAGTGAGTTTTATCTTTCCTTAAGCACTTCATATTTTTTGTTGCTCTCACATTTTCTTGACTCTTTGAGTCTTTTTTTTTTAAATCTTTTGTAGGGTTGGAGAGACACTTTTTCATCAATTTCCTTTATTTTCTTTTTATGCTTTCCAAACCTTTGGCATCACTTTTTTTTTCACTCTTTTTCATTGCCCTTTTTCTTCTCTTTCTTTTGTGCCTTCTTTTCCACTTCATCACATCCCTCGTCTCTCCCCCAAACTTATGTTTTTTTCCTAGCACCAAGGAAGGATCGGGTGCCAAGAGAGGGCAAAAGAATGGTTAAAGGCTTGTAACTTGGGTTGAAAGAAAAGGCTTAAGGCTCAAAAGGGTTGACTAGGGAATATTTATTTTGGAAGGTCATAGAAGTGTTCAATTCTTTGTTCAAGCCAAGGAAAGCCTATAGTCACTTCTCAAGTCAAATTACACCTAGAATTTCGCCTAGACAACACTCAGGGCAAGTTCTAGACTAGTGGCACAGAACTTGGACTTGAAATTACGAATTTCTCTCACTCACAGCTAAAGGATTTTCATAGAAACCGAGTCGAGGGCCCACAACGATCTTAGTCGTACTTTGAGTAACAAAAAATGGTCCCAAAGAACCACCCGATGATTATTGGCCAACACAAGAGTCTCAAGATCATCACTATCACCATCCTTAACACAACGGTTTGTCTTTGACCATGGGATCAAAGGCAACTGTGTTAGGCCCAAGTGAAGCTTTTCTTGAGGCACCATTATTGAAAAACAAAATAATAAGAAAAGGGAAAAAACAGACTCAAACCCTTAAGAAGGTTGTCACACCGTTCATCCTTGGGAAGAACCACCCGGTTCACACAAGTTCCACCTTTGGAAAGAACCGTGGCGTTAAGAAAACCAAAGGCTTATCGCTCACGAGAAAACCAAACAAGAAGCTATGAAAGAAAAGTAAGAAGCTATAAAATAGAAAAGAAATGCGTAAATAAAGTAAAGTGTGTGGAATGGAATGAATATGTACAATAGGGGAATTAGATGAATATACATAAGGGAGGAATATTTACAATGGATAGTTATTTTATACATACCAAAAAGGGAAATAACATAAAGAAAAAGAAATAAAAAGTTGTTTTCATTATACAATCCGATGTAGCCAAAATAAAAAGCCTGTAGGGCCACTCCCCCAACTAAATGAAAGCATTGTCCTCAATGCTATAAAGAAAAAATAGTGCGCAAAATATGGGAGAGAGAGAGTAAAGAAAACTCCCTATTGGCCCTCGGCCTGCTGTGGTCCCTGATGCTCTGTCTGATATGGGGTAGGAACTGCCTGAGATGAGGAAGGAACTGCCTGAGATAGGGAACCTGTAGGAGCTGGATCTGGTATAGCCTGTGATGGATCTCCAGTGGGCTGGGCCTCCTGGCTCTGAGCCTGAGTGTGCTCTGTGGGGGGGTGGGGGGTCTTCCAGTACAAGCGTAATGTTCTGGGCACGGGGCATGACCTTTCTCTTCTTCAATGGCCTCACCGGCTTCTCCTCCTGCACTGACTGAGTCAATGGCTGTTGCTCTGACTGGGGCTCTGTGGATCTTCTAGTAGCATCTCCAAAGGAATCTGATCGCCTGATAGCTTGTCGACCTCCTTTCTCAGCTTCGCCACCTCCTTCTTTGACGCCCCGGTCTTCCTCAGCTTCTTTGTTTCTTTGTCCAACATTTCCAATGCACTCTCATGTGCACCCACTGCATCCATGATTTTCTTATGATTCTCCAAAATTTCTTTCAAAGTGTCCTCAATGGACTGCGGAACCTGTGGTGGGAGAGGAGTAACTGGGGCTTCCACGGCTGTAGAAATTGCAGTCAACTTCGTAGTAGTTGACTGCATCCAGTTGGTGAGGCTAGTGAGAGTCATGTTCAGCCATTGAGCAGTCATGGGGTAGGCTCTGGTGGAGGGGATGTCTGTAGCTATGGAGGAAGATGGGCCTGGAGCCTCTTCTGGAATGACAGGGTGGGGCAGTGAGGGTTCCGCCACCACCACTGGATCTTCAGACTGGCTAGTGGAGGCAACCGACTTTCCCTTTGACTTCTTTTTGGGGTTATCCTCATCTTTCAAGTCATACCAGGAGAAAGGTGCTTTGGTCTTGACTTTGGTGTCAAAGCGCTTCATAGTCACTTCCTGGTCTTCACAATACATGGTCAGGTAATGAGGATAAGGGTAAGAAGTATCATCTATGTTGATCACTCGGCTAATGACCTCATACATCACACTCCCCACATTGATGGGGTATCCAACCATGATAGATGTTATTAATACAGCCCTACTGCGAGGGAGGGTCTGGTCATGATGAGTCCGGTCTAGCCTGCTACATACAAAAGTCTCCCATACTTTATCTTCGAAGTTCAGGGTCCTCCTGGTGATATTCTTTCCAGCCGTTAACCACTCTGGGGTGTCCCCGGGCTTGGCCAAGTGCAAAGCCAACCAATTTCTAGCAGCATCCTTTTCGAAAAGTTTTTCCCGATATAATGAATCATCCACCTCATCCATCTCCAAATAGTCATTTAGTGAAGGTCCGTCAAAAGGCACAGTGAGATTGCGAACTTTGAATGCCTTTGAGTCCTTTTCTAGAAAAAGCAAATTGGTGTATAACTCCTTCACTATATGCTCATTTGCCTCCGAAAGATGCTCAGTGAAATAAGACCATCCTTTCCTATCTCGGAATTGCTGCCTCACATTGGGGTTGTATTTGGATAAATCTTTCATTGAGAAGGTGCGCTCTAGGATAAGAGACCGTGTAGTCCACAACTCCCTGAATCTGTGGAAGGCCTTTTCACTGACAAAACGATCCTTCCACATATCCGGATTCCGAGTGCACTCTACCCCTTCAACCACCGGCGCCTCCCCTTTGCCGTCACTTGAATGCTCCCCAGATAAGGAAGCTGTAGGGGAAGCTGAGTATGAGTGTGCACTGGAGGCAGATTTGGCTGGAGACACTGCTCGTGCTTGGGCCGGGAGAGATGAGACCGGGTTCATTGGGGATAATATGATGAGGCCTCCTCTGACGGAGCATATTATCTTCCTGATAGTGAAGGAGGAGAATCTGTAACCCGACTGGGCCGTCGTGATGACTGTGGAGGCAATGTAACTTTTGAAGGTTGCCTTGGTGCCCCCGGGCCTCTCCCCCTTTGAGTTTCTCCTCTACCCGTTTTTTTGCGACCTCCTCCACGAGATAGTACCATTGTCTGCAAAGTACACATAAGTGAACATGGTTAGTTTCCTGAACATTGATGTGCAGACACTGAAGTCTAAGCATACTGGAATGAGGCAAGACGTACTGGACTGACTTCGCGGACCGCAAAAAGTCGACCGCGACCACGAAAGTCTAATCATGCTTGAAAAATACACACTGGAAATGACTTCGTGGAACGCAAAAAGTCAACTGCGGCCGCGAATTTAGATCCAGTGTGGTATTATTTCTGAACAGCAGGGACCGCAAAAAATTGACCGCGGACCGTGAAAATGGCTATTTACCTATGGTTCCCAGAACATGCAATTTCTACGCTAAAGTGTTCATTGAGTTAAGTCCTACATAAGTAATCAGTGCAATTGCATTCCAAAGTACTATTATGACTCTATTTGGGCTAACCCTAACATTTACAAGCCTAGAAAGAGAAAATAATAATGAAAAAGAAATTGAAAACTAAAGAAAATAAAGAAATTAAGAAGTTAATGAAGGATAAATACACTTACTAGATGTTTGGATGAAAGTATGGATGCAAGCAATGAGTTTCAGAGGATGCAAAAGTGAGACACGGTTGAAAGTGGCTTAGGCTAGCTACAGTGGAAAAGTGTGAAATGAAACCCTAAAGTCCTATTTATAGGAAGAGCTGGGGACCACCCCACTTACCTACCGCGGACCGCGAAAAATAGACCGCGGTCCGCGGTCATTCAATGGCATAAGGCTTATGAGGCAGAAGGGGTTCTCGAATAGCAAAAAGTCGACTGCGGCCACGAAGTCCATTTCCAGAGCACTGTGTTTGCATCATATGACTTTGCGGACTGCGAAAAGTCGACCGCGGCCGCAAAGTCAATTTCCAGTGAGCTTTTGTTTCTATACTCAGCCAAATTCCTGTGTCAAAATCATCCTACACATCCAAAAACCAGTTAGTGTAAAAGTGAAACCTAATTTACCAAGAAAAACAAAGAAATGAAAGTAAAGACACATGGGTTGCCTCCCAAGAAGCGCCTGATTTAACGTCGCGGCACGATACATTTTACCGGGATCATTGGAGATGAAGAAGTGCCACCATGTGGCTGTCATCAACTTTGCCAAGATAGTGTTTTACTCGGTGACCATTCACTCGGAATACTTCACCACTTTTGTTCTTTAGGTCAAGATCCCCAAATGGAGTAACAAATACCACTTCACAAGGCCCACTCCACTTTGACTTTAGCTTCCCGGGAAATAACCTCAACCGAGAATTGAACAATAAGACCAAGTCACCAACTTTGAACTATTTTCCTCGAGCATATTTGTCATGTAGGTACTTCATTTTGTCCTTATACAAGGACGAACTGGAGTAAGCATGGAATCTAAACTCCTCCAACTCATTCAATTGCTCCACTCTAAGATTTAAAGTTACAACCCATTCCAAGTTCAACTTTTTCAAGGCCCACATAGCCTTGTGTTCCAATTCCACCGGAAGGTGGCATGCTTTTCCAAAGACCAAGCGATATGGGGACATCCCAATTGGGGTCTTGTAGGCGGTCCGGTAAGCCCAAAGAGCATCATCTAATTTCTTAGCCCAGTCGGTCCTATTGGCATTGACCGTTTTGGATAATATGCTCTTTATCTCTCTGTTAGACACTTCAACTTGGACACTAGCTTGAGGGTGGTACGGGGTAGTGACTTTATGGTTGACCCCATACTTAGAAAGCAAGGAGTCAAAGGGTTTGTTGCAAAAATGTGACCCCCCCCCCCCCCGTCACTGATGATGGCTCGTGGAGTGCCAAACCTAGTAAAGATATTCTTCTTGAGAAAGGCTATCACACTCCGCGCCTCATTGTTTGGTAAGGCTATGGCCTCCACCCATTTTGACACATAATCAACCGCGACCAAGATGTACGTGTTCCAACATGAACTCACGAATGGCCCCATGAAGTCAATGCCCCAAACATCAAAGATATCTACCTCGAGAATTGAGTTTAAGGGCATCTCATCCTTTTTGGAAATTCCCCCGGCTCTTTGGCATTCATCACACCTCTTCACTAGGGTACTAGCATCCTTATACAAAGTGGGCCAAAAGAACCCACAACTAAGCACTTTAGAAGCAGTTCTCACCCCTCCGTGATGACCACCATATGGTGAGGAGTGGCAAGAATCAAGGATGGCTAATTGATCTTCCTCCGGTACACATCACCGGATTACCCCATCGGTGCAAATCATGAATAAATAAGGCACATCTCAATAGAAATCCAATCTATCCCTTCGAAGCTTCTTCCTTTGGTTAGAAGAGAGCTCACAAGGGACAACTCCGGTGACTAGGAAATTAGCAATATCCGCAAACCATGGCATTTCTCTCATGGACATTGAAATGAGTTGTTCATCAGGGAAACTATCATTGATCTCAAGTCCATCACAAGGACGTCCTTGCTCCTCCAACCGGGACAAATGATCGGCAACTTGATTTTCACTCCCTCTTCGATCCATTATCTCTATATCAAACTCTTGTAAAAACAAAACCCATATCATAAGTCTTGCCTTGGAATCCTTTTTGGTCATGAGGTACCGGAATGCTGCATGGTCAGTGTGAACTATGACTTTGGCACCTATCAAATAAGCTCAAATTTTCCATGGCAAAGACTATAGCTAGAAGCTCCTTCTCCGTGACTGTGTAGTTCATTTGAGCAGAATTCATTGTCTTGCTGGCATAGTAGATTGGATGAAACACTTTGTTCACCCTTTTCCCAAGCACATCACCCACAACAACATCACTTACATCACACATAAGCTCAAAAGGGGCACTCCAATCTGGTACTGTGATGATGGGAGTGGTAGTGAGCTTGTGTTTTAAGAGTTCAAAAGCTTGCATACACTGCTCATCAAAATTGAATTTGGCATCCTTCTCTAACAGCTTGCATAATGGATTCACCACCTTAGAGAAATCTTTGATAAACCGCCGATAAAAATCGGCATGGCCAAGAAAGCTCTGGACTCCTCTCACTGAAATAGGTGGAGGCAATTTTGAAATAACCTCGATCTTTGCCTTATCAACCTCAATGCCATTCTTTGAAATCTTATGGCCCAAAACATTTCCTTCCTTCAACATAAAGTGGCATTTTCCCCAATTCAAGACCAAATTTGTTTCTTCACATCGAGCAAGGACTTTATCAAGATGACTCAAGCATTCGTCGAAAGAATCCCCGACGACACTAAAGTCGTCCATAAATACTTCTAGAAAGTCCTCCACCATGTCGGTGAAGATTGCCATCATACATCTTTGGAAAGTAGCTGGGGCATTACAAAGTCCGAATGGCATTCGAGCAAAGGCAAAAGTGCCATATGGTCAAGTGAAGGTGGTCTTCTCTTGATCCTCCGGGGCTATCAAAATTTGATTTTATCCAGAATACCCGTCAAGAAAGCAATAATAGGCTCGACCTGCAAGCCTATCCAACATTTGATCCAAGAATGGTAAAGGAAAATGGTCTTTGCGGGTCACCATGTTGAGCTTGCGGTAGTCCATGCACACCCGCCATCCGGTAACCGTTCTTGTAGGAATGAGCTCATTCTTATCATTTTTTATCACTGTCATTCCACCCTTTTTTGGAACGCATTGGATCGGAGAAGTCCAAGCACTATCCGAAATTGGATAGACCAAAATCGCATCAAGCCATTTTATGATCTCCTTTTTCACCACATCTTGCATAGCTTCATTGAGTCTTCTTTGATGTTCAACAGAGGGTTTGGCTCCATCCTAAAATATAATCTTGTGCATGCAAAAGGTGGGGCTAATACCCCGAATATCAGCCAAGGTCCAACCAATTGCTTTCTTCCTCCTCCTTAGCACTTTTAAAGTTGAGTCAACCTGCAATTGGGTTAGGCAAGGGGAAAGAATAACCGGTAAAGTACAAGAGGGACCAAGGTATTCATACCTGAGGTGGGAAGGAAGTGGCTTCAACTCTAGATTCGGAGGTTCTTCAATGGATGGCTTTGTTGGTGGGGTCTTCCTGTTCTCCAAGTCCAATGACAATTTTCTGGGAGCATAGGAATAAGACCCCATGCCTTGAAGGGCATGGGTGCTCTCAAGCACACCATCCACCACTGAGTCCTCGTGATTCAACAAGGCCAACTCCACAGGATCATCAACATGGATCATAACACTGGCATCATCAATAATAACCTCAGACACAAGGTCCATAAAAGAGCACACTTCGGTGTTGTTGGGCTGCTTCATAGATTTGCACACGTGGAAGACCACTTTCTCATCACCAACTCTGAATGTAAGTTCCCCAGCTTCAACATCGACCAAGGCCTTCCCGGTGGCAAGGAAAGGCCTCCCCAAGATAATAGGGACCTCAAAATCAACCTCACAGTCGAGGATAACAAAATCTGCTGGCAATATGAACTTGTCCACTCTCACTAAGACATCATCAATAATACCTAGGGGCCTCTTCATTGATCGGTCCGCCATTTGCAAACGCATAGAGGTCGCCCTAGGTTGTCCGATCCCCAAGGTCTTGAACACAGAATATGGCATCAAATTTATGCTTGCCCCAAGATCACATAGGGCTTTTGCAAAGTCTGCACTCCCAATTGTGCAAGGAATAATGAAGACACCCGGATCTTCAAGTTTTGGTGCCATGGAGTGAACGATAGCACTCACTTGGTGAGTCATCTTAATGGTCTCACATTCCATGGATCATTTTTTTGTCACCAAGTCCTTCATGAACTTAGCGTAGCCTGGCATTTGCTCCAAGGCCTCAACCAAAGGAACATTTNGCACCGGCTCCGACATGTCAATTATGTGTTCCCTAGTCGGGTTCACATTTCTATCCAAATCCTCCCCATTGTCATGAATGCGATTCTTACCTCACCTTCACTTGGCTCATCCAATGCTTGCTCCACATCAGCTGGTAGCTTATCTTGGGGAACAACTTCATCATCATCAAAAACCTTCTTTTGCCTCGAAGTACTTGCCTCCACACCTTTTCCACTCCGAGTGGTTACCGCCATAGCATGACCGATGTTTTTTTTGTTCCCACCCTTGGGTTTCACCACCATATCACTTGGTAGTGCACCCTTCGGGCATGTGTTTAAGGCTTGTGAAATCTGGCCCATTTGTACTTCAAGGTTTCGGATGGAAGAGTGTGAGAGGATATCTGGGCATCCGATTCTGCATTCCTCTCCATCATATGTTTGAACATGTTTTCTATCCGACCCATTTCCGAGCTTGAAGAACTTTGCCTATGAGATTGATATGGAGGAGGGTTGCTTGGTTGTTGGTACATCGGGGGCCTTTGAAAACCCGACCCTCGATTACCTTCACCTCCCCAATTGTTGTTTTTATTTCTTCCATTCCAATTCCCTTCATTGTTTTTCCCCCATTGTCGGTCATTATTGTTGTTCCATTGACGATCATTGGTATTGCTCCAATTTCTAGCATTGTTATTGTTCCAGTTTCGTGGCCTTTGGTTCCCCCA